>CAJQUW010015346.1:0-240316 GCA_907163375.1 Prostheceraeus crozeri | reverse complement strand
CACATTTTGAAATATTTTCATTATTGAAAGCAAGAGTTCCCGAAGTCATATCGTAAAACAGAAACAACTGTCGATGATAATCACTCATACATGTACCAGGCAGACGCCCTTCGTCAGTGACAATGAATGATCTGTGTCAAAGGCTATCTTTATCTATGATTATCCATTTATAATTACCTCTCGTGTGTACGTGAACTTAAATTGCCGGAGTTATCATTTCTGACTTGATTCGTCATTATAGAAAGTGCTTAGCATGTAATAACATCCTTCATTGCCACTGACGAAGTACGCATGCCTGAAATACAAGTATGTATGTTTTACTGATTTTTGTTATCAAGATCGGATTGGAATTGGTCATGACTTGATTTCCTGAACTTGAAGAAGAAATGACTAAGAAGAGAAAGAAGTAACCTGGTGAATGTGATGACTGAGTCAACAAGAAGTTAAAATCCAGTTCATTGTTTATACAGTAGACTCAAGTTTCTGCTTAGCCTTCAGTACTTTTATGGCATGTTCCACTTTGTGAAAGATAGGTGTTCTCCATTGATCTTCGGTGAAATTCTGTTACGATTGTTGAACGTTTGTTGTGGAAATTGTTGGAAAATTGTTGTCAGACTTTTGATCCGATCTTTGTCAGAAGCGCGTGTCTGCCTGACATCGATAAGTTATCATCCATCAAGTTAATGAATATTTTGTTATGTTTTTTAAATTGTTATGCAACTACTAGGCAGAAAGTGTCGTTTTTTTAATATGATTTTTTAACATGTTACCGATTGGATATAGAAGAATATAATTTTTGTTCCCTTAAATTGTTAGTTTTTAGAGTGTCATAATATGATGGGAGTCATGTAGATTATGACCCATGTGTATTTTTGCAGGAATATGTGGTTATATATGTGTTAAACGTCCATGCATCATTCCATATGGTCATGACATTTTTTAAAATTGGTCATAAAATCATGAAATTTTTGATCCGAAATCGCTGGGAGGCCTGAGAAACAGATATGAAAACGGATACAGGGCCTATAGTGAAAGTAAAGTATGAGTTCTGACATCGCAATAAACCATTAGTATTTTCATTAATGATTTATCATGAAGTGCTGAAATTTCATTATAGTCATTAATGAAACATAACATGTTCATTAGATAAAACATCAATGAATCGCAAAATTATTTTCGCAAGGGGGAGTTCTGACATCACAGTGTATACAGTCATGTATACTATGCAGTACACGCATACATGAAGACAGCGAAGGGCTACTCATGGACCAAGGATGAACAAAACTTTTTTGCAATTTAGTTGCTCTTTCTAATCAATTAATTGAAATTGAATTTAATGTTTGATAATACCTGCTGCGTTGGCGTAATCTATTTACGTCAGTTATTCATCGTGCTGCCTTACATCTAAGATGTGCAGATTGTCATCCGTGTTTTGTTTTCTGAGACATCACAGCAGCAGCATAGGCGTCGAAGTACAGTGATTACAGCATTGATTGTAACTCTACTAGAATGTGGGAATTTCAGATCATGCCTTCATTTGGTATTGACACTGACAATCTTGCAGGAGATTGATCTTGATTAGGGCACCAGATAGGATGACGAGAATGGAGTCTCAGGTTCGGATGATCCAAAAGATCATTGTTTATAGGGAGTTCGGGCATGGCCATTATGGAATCGAGCAGTCTGCTAGTGCTCAACTCTCGTCGGATGTGAGGAGGAGCGATGTTACATAGCGTTGGAAGCCATTCAATTTCAGTTGGTCTAATTGATCCGCTTATTATTCTCATGGTAGAGTTTAGTTGTGCGTCGATGACTTTGCAGTGGGCAGATCTTCGCCACGCGGGTGCGCAGTACTCCGCCGCTGAATAACAGAGGGCTAATCCTGCTGTTCGTAAGGTGGTAGCTCCAGCGCCCCATCGTGATCGGACAAGCATTTGAAGGAGGTTATTTCTAGTCCTGATTTTCATTGCGAGCTTCTGAAGATGGCTCTTGTAAGTCAAACTTCTGTCTGGTGTCACACCGAGGTAGGTTGGAGAATGATCGTGTTTGACACGAGTGCCGTTCATATAAATGTCCAGCGCCGTTTCGCATTGGCTGTTATTGGCAGGCTATAATTGTGTGACAGACATGCACAGTATGCTGAGTACGTTGTACGACTTGAGAATTGATGATACTACTAAAGCAGCAAACACTTCATTGTACCAGAATATGGTGTAGTTTGATAAGTAGTAGACTTGTATTAATTTGAATTTCTATTACAGGTTCTGTTTCCATTACTGGATTCAGTGCATGAACATTGCACGAAGGCTCCAGAAGAGCGTCAAAATGAGACTGGAAATCTTCTGATGCATCACAGTCGTGATACAGCTGCAAAACAGTGGGCAGAAACACAAGTATTGACACTCAGCGGTGTCTCACACGTCTTTACAACCAAGGCTAGTCAGTTGCTGCTTCTCGAGCAATTCCCGAGGTAAGATATGATTGAACTCATTCTTGTAACTCAGTGCATGCATCTGCATTGAGACTGAAACATTGAGAAATCACAAAAATTGTTAAACAAAATATTTCATACTGTGATTCAAATATAAATTATATCACAATATAACGCCGCAGTTAACTGTCGGAAAATGTAGAGATTGTCCTGTTTCATTTCCACTAATGCTTTTCCATATTTGGCATGAAAGGTAACAGAAGTAAGTATTTAATTTGAATTATATAATGCCACATTGATGACAAGAATGACTGAAAATACAAAAATAATGTTGCAATCTGAGAGCACTAGTGAACTTTGTATATCCGTCTTCGTCTTGGAATTTAGAGTGTTCGGAGAGCTTAGTGTGACTTCTCCTTATTACTTCACCGAGAATGGGAACTAATTAGCATAATCTGCCCTTCGACGTAGCAGGAATATTGATTGATAAGATTATTCTTAATATTGATAAAACAGATATTACTATTAAATATCTATATAGCGACAGGGTATAAAAACTTTTTGCTTTGAAAGCACGCTCATTGATTGCTTATTGTGGCTGGGGCCAGGTCAAACCTTGTATGCGTACATGAAATTGGTTGAATAAAGGAGTATATAAAATCAACACATTTTGTATAACAAGGTATCAAGGCATAGGCCTAATTTCAAAATTAAGACAATTAAATGAATCGAAGTTAATGACGGTACAGAAGATGTCTAACGATGGAGTAGCCGAATTGAACTTGTAATTGAGATAGGCGGCTTGGCAGACAAAAGCGCAAGTATTGTCAATGTCTCTTGACGGGCCTGCGCATGATACTTGGTAAGAACTATCGGAGAAGAATTCTGAGGCCATTAAAGATGCTTTGCGTCAAGTGTGTGGTTTGCGAGTTACTGACACCTGGCAGAAAGCTTCATTTAAACTACCCTTCATTTCATTAGCAGCAGTACTATCTACCTGCATGCTGGTATCACACGTACTTACCTTCTTATGCATCCAGCGATTTTTCTGCCCAAGAAATGTCTAGAAACATTAAGCAACAGAACATCTTATTCATCACGTCATCTTTCTTTTGCAGAGCATGGAAGCTACTGTTAGAGCATATCGAGACCGCCGCTTTATCATCGAATGCAGAGATTGCCCTAAACTCATTGAAGAGCTATCAAGAAATCCTCAAGATTGATGAGCAACACAAATCGGCATCCTCACGAATGGGTGAAGGTTTTGAGAACCTTTGGGCGATGGCTTGGCAGACGTGGCTACGGATTGGCCTTGAATCGATGTTGGTTCGACCTGTCAGTGGCCGACAAGACTCTGTACCGCAACAGAAATTCCTCACTCTTCTCTTTGAACTCTTTCCTCACCTGCTCCAGCGTGTTCGACAACGATTTGCACGTCAGGACTTCCAGAAATTCTGTTCAGTTCTAAAAGAAGCCTTGACGGTTCCTATTAGTCCTGAGGCCGCTCCGTTCATTCTTCCACCGACCTATCAAGAAACCAATTTGACCAGCCTGCAGGAGACTGCTCTTTCCAACCTCGACTCACTCCGTGCGGAGATCGTGAAGGGACCTGCTCCGAATCTCAACGCCTTGTTGGCAGATCTATTCCGTCAATTACTCGATTTTGGTGCCTTCGCTGTTCAATGTCCACCAAGTACTCTTGCAGGCCGAACTCCAATCGTCAATGGACATCATGTGACGGAGAACGGAAGCGGTCCTCCACTCAATTTCGTGACTTTTGGAGAGCGTTGCATCCGGATGTCAACAGAACTGTATAAAGAGTGTGCCGGACAGACGTTGGTGATGGAAGCTGGAGTGATGGAGCAAATGATACGAGCACTGGCAATTCCTTTGGGTCTGAAGTATCGTTGTCCATCGCAGACGACTTGGCAACTGTGCAGTCAATGCCTCAAGTCTGTTTTGTCTGTAGGTATTCCATTGGCCAGGCAAAGGGTGAAGGAGCATGCTACGATGTGGGAGGCGCTCGCTGGTTGTCTCAATGTCTTTGTCTTCGCCAAACACAAGTATCCGGCTGGTCTCTCAGTGGAGGAATTCCTGCGTCACGAGACCCAAGATTGCGCCTTTGTGTGTTTCATTCGAGATCAATTCCTGCATCAACCAGACGGTGTCCCGGAGAGCTTCATCGAATCTATGATTGAATCATTGAATTCTGGTTCCATTCACAACACCAGCTCGCATCATTGGGTCGCTGGAGGTCAAGTAGCAGGATGTGATGGGAACGGTATTGGATCGTCGGAAGGGTCAACGAATCTTCTCGATTTTGAATCTTGTCGATCATTCCGAGAGCAATTTGCTCAACTGTGTTTCGAAACTTTGTTAGACTATTCCTTCAACCGACGCAATAATGGTAATGGAACGACAGATACGACCGTTCCTGGCGGTCCTGTCAATCGGGTCGCCATTCGAGCCATCCTGCAACGCTGTCGAGCAGTGTTGTTGCAATATTTGGAGGATGAGCGATTATCCGGGAAATGTCCGCTGCCCAGGGCGCGTCTGTCAGAGGTCAGTTTCGTTTTGAAGGCAATGACCACGCTGTTATCGACCTTCAAGAGCAGTAGTCCTCTCGTCGATGAAGAGACGTGGGCTCAAGTGATTGAGATTTATCCTCTGGTAGTTGACTGTGTCATGGTCAGCTCCGGACAGTTCATGAAAGTATTGCGCGATGTCTTGCATCAGTACAAGGCACTTCTTCGACCAGGATGTTGAGAAATCGACACGAAGGGGCCCTCGAACAACTCTCATCATATCAGTGTGACCGTCACTGATGGCAGAAACAGTATTTATTGGCGATTAATATTAACAATAATGTGATACGAACTTGTGAAATTCCTTTGCTTCTGTCGATGGTTCCGTGCCATTCCATTTCTATGAATTCCTGTCGCTAGTTTTGGTGATATCTGACGCTAATACTACTTACTTCTGCAATGAGAGCAATAAATGCATCTTTTTCTCTGGCTGACACGCCGCAGTCAATTGCTCCTATATAATCTTGTGCCTGTTAACGCTACTTAGTGGTGGTAGTATGATTCGTTATTTCATATCAAATATTCATTTTGTTAATTCATCAATTCTTGAAAGTGGCGCACGTAATTTTGCCTTTTCGAGAGTCATTCTAACTAGCGATGCATCTGATAACTTCTGTGAAATGTCATTTTGTACGAAACACCATAACCGAAAAATTTTTGATGTAAAAAAGAAAATCCAGTCATGCATATCAATCTGACTTTTTATTTTTGTTGATCAAATCCTTAAACGCAGTGGCAGACACTTTCTTGATTCATCTGTAATTAAGTTGCAATAATCAGATAGAAACTTTCGATTTTAAGATGTTTTCTGCAAGTTTCTATTTATGCTTTTAACTTGTTTTTTATAAATGTTAAGATTTGTTGTTTTCGGATTACGATCATCAAAATATTATATTATATATTTTGATCTCAGTTTCAAGTTCGAAGTACGATTTATGATAATGGTTTTCCCATTGCCTATCATCCTACGTGTTTTTGTCCTTAAATTTTCATAATGGGCCTAAATCGGTGTAGCCTTGAAATCAATTTTGAAGTGAAAATCTAGTAAATAGAACATTTTGTAAAAAAAGTAGTTTGAAATTTGAAAAGCATGGCGCACATAATAGCTATATCTTTCATTTGTTCATCTTCATTGAGGACATTATTTTAGATGCTGCCTAAGTTCAAGGAATTTATGTTCCGTCTTTCAATCATTAAGAATAGACCAACATTAGGACCCAGTAAAAACGTTTGCTGGAAATGATTATCGTCTTAGGTCTGTGTTGAGGTACACCGGAGGCAGGTTGTTTGAAATTTGCTGCAGTTAATTGCGACCATTTACTGGTAGCTAATTAGATTCGCACATGTCCTGCCATTATTGCGAATGAAATTATAATTTAGCTATAGAAAAATATAAGTTTATGTAGCCCATCTACACCGGTAGAGCACTTCCGAATGATTCCATGTTAAGCTTGTATTTTAGAAATTATTCTGAAACTGGTGTTTTTAGAACTTGTTCTGCAAGTAATTTTTCAATTTATGTAGGAAATTGAAATACATTATAAAAGGCTAGTTTAGCGAAATTAGCGTACAAAGCTCGTGTGCTAGCATTGAAAGGAACACAGGCTCTTGTTTAGCATGTGTTCGCAAAAAATCAGAAAGCAAAATGTTTTTACGTGCTTTTAACCCGATTGGTTTCAAACTATTCTCATAGAATTTCACAGACTTACAACACATGAAGCCATCTATACAGACGAAAACAGATGATACATTCGAACAATAGATATATTTAAGACAGAATGCTCACAATTGCTTGACTATATTTTAAAGTCGAAAACTTCACAAAATCGCTGTTTATATCTGAAACAGGGTAGACAAAAAGGAATGTGAAAACGAGAAGGCGCACGATGAACATTTATTTTGATAACAATTCCTTTCTAATAAAATCATCAATTTCCTTAAACATCGAGTTCTGATCGGAGTACGGTGAGATCTGAGTCATCTCATTGATATCGCACCATCGATAATCCTGATGCTCGTCTGACAACTTCACTTTCGTTTGAGCGTCTTTCAATTCACACAGCCAATAAATGACCTTCTTGGGATTTTTGTTGACCTGATAATTCAGCTCCTTCTGAAAGCCTTCGATAACACGAAATTGTGATGCAGTGATTCCGGATTCTTCCTCTGTCTCCCGCAGGGCAGTCTTAAACCAGTCATCTTCTTCACCAGGATCAACGTGACCTTTGGGAGGTGTCCAATGGTGATGTCCGTAAGAGGTCTGCAAAGCAGAACATGAAGGAACCAGCGACACAAAAAAGTCAAAATAGCACAGCTGCCGAAAATGGCAGATACTAGACATTTCTTCCTGTTACGTGAGCATATTTATATTCTGTATGATTAATATGCATGAAAATGATCATCCGTTAAGTGCAGATCAAACCGGTGAAACTAGCCCGCGTGACCTTAACTTGGCAGAAGGCTCCCTGTGGGAACGAATCTTGCGAAAAGCTGGCGAATGTCAGCTGCAGAATATCATGCTAAAGTTCAGTCATATTTGCGGGATATTCGCTGGCGAAGTTCGCCGGCGACATTTCGCGCTCTAAATGTCACCTTTTATTTTTTGACTTTCTCTCTTATTATCTTTAGTAATCCGCCTCTACAGCCGAGGCTCTATTCTCTCCCTCACCTCACTATCCCCACTTATGGGCTATCTATCTAAGAAATAAGTGCAGACTATCATTCTTTGATAATGATAAGAATATAGAGAATCCGCATATATCAATTTTCGCAACATCTCTTGACATTCAATAATTTACAACAATGACAAATATTTGAATAATATCACAGTATTTACTGCGACATTTATGGAAGATAAATACTTCTTTTAGTTTAAGACTTCGTGAATTAAAAAAGATCCCTTTTTATCAGATCAGACTGAGAATACAATACATTTTCATGTGAAGGCAATATACGAACATTACTACTTACCACTAATTAGTTGCTACAATATCCACGATTTCGCCGGTTGGCGAAAAATCAGCTCGCATTAGTAAACAAATATCTACCAACTAATTATAGCAACTTTTTCGCCACCTGTCCTTTTTTAATTTTACACATGTTTTTGGATAAATTATGACTATTTTCACATGCGGAGATAGTTTTTACACGAAAATGAACCTTTAAAAAAATTATCCACAAAATCGCTACCTCGCCAGATAATCTGTTGATATTAGCAAGATGCGTTCCCACAGGGCTACTTCTCCCCATTGTCTGTCGCGCACACTTCATCGTCATGTGTCGGATGATATATGAGACATATTGATGAACATCACTCAATTTGATGCATTTGAGAGTCTTCAACTGTCTAAGCTCACCCATCAATTACGTCTCTGTGAATGACATACAAATGAATTGTTTATCTGAAGGTAACTGGAATAGGAATTAAATTAGGTCGCGGCACAGCCGGAGGAACTGAGTTGTGGTAGAAAAAGCTGACTCTAACCAAACCATAGCTGACGAGGGCATCTACGTGAAAATGCACACGATTCTGGTCACCTCCTAAAGTCCCTAACTACTAAAGTACGGGGAGTTGAGCGAAAATACTGATAGTTTAGTTCCTATTTGAGGAAAAATATAATCGCTCAACAGCATCTCATTTGATACTGTCGGTGGTACGAAACATGTTGGGAGAGTTTTTGACAATTTTAGATATAAATTTGCGTCGAACAAAGGGACCGATTCTAGGCTACTTTTTTTACGAATAATGAATAACCTCCCGTAAGGACGAGCCATAAAATTAGTGTTCCGTCCGTTCACACATACAACAAACAGCCGTAACAATTTGAGTGAAATCTGAGTATGTACACGCACATTATTTTGGAAATGTTGATCTTTATGGAATGACTTAGAAGCGGTTTTTGTCTAAGTTACTCTTCCTGAGAGAAACCAATGACATCGTCAATTGCTCAATACAATTATGTTCAGATAAGTTATGAGCATGGAGTCACTTAAGCACTGTTTATGCTCATTATGCAACCATACATTTGTCATGAAGCATAAAACATGTATATCTAGTTGCAAGCATGTTGAACAAATTTACGGTTTCTATGGTCATTAAAAAAATTGCGGTTTTTGAGAGAAGACTTGAAATTTGCGGTTTTTAGGTTTTACGGATACCTGAGAGCCATGTATAGGCTATAAGATATCTCACAAAACAAACATAGGACAAATAAAGTGAAGCAGATTATAAAGAAATTAGGATGGGAGTCCGGAATCCATAAGAACAAGCATAGCGCGGGCGTTGGTATGCTGAAAACATAGACTCAGTCTTCCGTGATGAATGCCTCTGTCCATCTTTGAAGGCGAAAATTCGTTGGAAGACTGAACGAGCATTCTTGCACCAAGTACCGCAAACGGAAACCGTTCACAATGTCACACCAATTCAACACGGCTTTCCTTCCTCAGCTACAGCGTGTACACACCCACAGAGATAAATTCCTTTGTCTGCGGTGTTTGGTCTAGAGATGGTGACGCCGAGGGGCAGAAAGATCAATTTTCCATTGAACGCAGTGCAAATTCAAATCTGGATTTTGACGAACTAGATCATGGACACCGAACATATCATGTAACATATACAGTCATTAAATTAGATTGTGAGAAGTCGAAGGATGTGAATAATAATTCCATTTGACGAATTTATCACGAAGATAGGTGCTGTTGACTTGACAGATGCTCAGTCTTGTCAAGACTGAGTCAACAAGGCTACCTCATGTGTTCCCCAATAAAACTTTCCTTACGCATTGCGCGCGCTTGGCCAATCACGCAAGCCAAAAGGGAGACATCTTTCCTGATCTCTCTACCATCGCATACAATAGCTGAGATAGAATCGCGTCACCTCTAGAGTAACAGAACAGACCTACTCTGTGGTACACACCAATGACGAAGGATTGATCTCATCCCCTGTTCCACTTTCAATTATTTTCCTTTAAAATCGAAGCAGAGGGTTGTTGATCCCAAGCCAGGGAGCATTTATTGTAATTAAATCAGCCGAGTTTGCTTTCAGCGCTATTTCCCTGGTGTTTCAAATGTAAATTTACTACCGAAGAATAGAAATGTTGGCACTTCTATTCTTCTCCCCTCGACATTTTCCAATGTTTCCAAATTCATCGAATTTCATCAAACTTAGTCACATTGGATTTAGATTAGACCTGATCTGTCACTGAGTGATAGAACAACACCGCTGAGAAGTCTTACTTGACCCCTGGGATGAGGGATTGGTGCCTTGGATACTCAGTTAGCATACCAGATTAAGGTTTACAATCTCGAGCCGTTTTCTCAATCCCGGGATTTTCGAGACTGGCTAATCGCAATCCCGGGATCTCGATCGAGATTTATGTATACTGTATATGTTTTTAATCATTAAGTTTCAAGAAATATTTCAAAAGACGATACGTGCTTGTCAACTGATGTGATAATGAGTATTGGCAAAAGATTTTCTATATCTGTGTAAGCAACTGTCTGCACCATCTTCACAATCATGAAATGACAAGTAAAATGAAGTCTATTTTGTTAAATTTGATGTAATATTAGCTGAGCTATCGCCAATTTTGTGTTTCGAAGACTTTCTGTCAACGGTACTCACTTATCAGTTGAGCATAGGCCTACATTCACTTAGAGAGCAAATGCATTTTTTGACATAATTTGGGTCGATTTTGATGAACGAAACATTGTCTTCATCACAACAACAAGATGAATACAACTGCAATGTCATTTTGTCGATAACTGATGATTTTTTTCAAATTGTCTTTCACCGTCAATTAATCACCGAGACACAATTCGTTGTCGATGTGTGAAAACCAACACACCGCAGCTGCAGTAGCAGTCCGGTGACCTGTCAATAGAGCGAATTCGGGAGACTCACTGGGTTGAATGACGGTTTCTTCGACGGTTTCTTCGACGGTTTTTCCCTCAAAGACCGCAAACCGCAAATCTAGCTCTGTCTGAACGAGCCTATCGGGCCTTTAGTCGTTATTTTAAATCGTTGTGATTTGTCTTTCAGCTATCAATTTACGAAGTATTTTCAGTTTACAGAAGCAATACTAGTAGCAGTGTCACAACACCGTTTATTAAGCGTCTGAACGGTTTGTGTCACGGCATTGATTTAGCCCAGATTTCGCGCTGCTCCTCGGCACTCATCATGTGAACGAGGCTTAACCAGCTAGCTCGGCAAATACAGCACATTAGCAATTTATCAAACTTGGAACATAAAAAATTTAGATGCATTTTCAAAAAAGCCATTGACTCTCTTAACTATGTCACTTAGAAGGAACTCAGGGCCAATCTTTCAAATATCTCGAAATACCTCGAGATCTCGAAGACGTAATCCCGGGATTTTTAATCTCGGAAATAGGGTCGAGATCCCGGGATCCGAGATCCCGGGATTGTAAACCCTATACCAGATGCAGCACAGCACATCAACTTTGTAGGATTGTTGTCTACACTGCAGCTGCAGTAAACGACAAAGCAAATGCTGTGAATTTTATACAAACCAGAGGAATTTTACACTCAACAGTTTTCCGACGGTACTGAGACTGCACTTAGGAGCAAAAGAAGATCGCTGACGATGCACGCGGGTGTCAGCAGCAAAAATGTGGAGGAAAGAATAGAAGTACCGAAATATTAATATCAGAATTGAGCACCAGGTGCCTTTAACTGTGGATATGCAGAAACTTCTTCCTTCGTATTTTGAAAGTCACTTCCATGATCACGAGCTTCAGTGTGAAAGTGATCACTTCATCAAATTGATTAGAATGGTCACAGAATCTGCAGGAACGTTTGTCACACTATGGTAAATTGCATCATGAGATGCAGCTCTTCTTTAATTTCGGTCGGTCACGACAAAGCTCATAGGCTGCTGTTTTGGGGTAAATCGATCTTCCTTCGAGAACGATCTTGTTCTGATATAAATGACACTCAAGCACCGTAAATTTTTGTAAGTGAAGAAATGAATACATGACGGCCATTTCATCATGTACAAATAGCGTATCCATAATAAATAATTTATTTATCTTAAGTGTCATGGCAGCATAGATTTCCATCTAACTGCGTGTCAAACAGTCATTCCATTAACGGCCACCCGTCCTCCGCATCGCGCTCGCCTGTCTGGGAGGGAGGCGGTACCAATTTAGGGAGGTTCGCTGTCCTATGCAACTCCTCTATCAATGGTACGCACTCTGCGGTGCGACTTGCTCACAACAATGAGTTATACTAAAGCAGATGAGTCACCGTGAGACATTTCGGTCGCCTGTCGTCTACAACTGAGGTACCAAATGAGCCAGTTGGCAGCATCTGAACCCGTTGTAACGGCGAAACATATTTTTACCATACCAACTGACAAAATGACAGTGATCAAAACATAGTAATCGCGTGTAGCCCTGATGTTATATATATGAAATTTTATATTCTTTAAGGATCTAAACTGACTATCTGTGATGGATCTAACAGCTTACCTGGAGCATAAGGTACTCGATACGTCCACTAATATTGCGGAAAAGCACACATCCTGCTGCACACTTCATGAGGGAAGATTGTCACTAAAATAGTCGACAAATCCCAGCACCGTTATCTGAAAATAAGCAAGAATACATTTACTAGCAATCTATCACTGGAGAGACGGTTGATTAATTCTTAACTAACCGGTTAATCAAAGTCTTACTACTAAACTTTCTTCAGTTTATGCTGACTCACAGTCATGGGTGATCTCTTGAGTCATTCCAGAAAAAGGAGTGATCTTCATGAAATCAATTTCGTGTCATGACGCTTTAATTTAATGATGTTTCAAGCTGTAGCACACGTCCCGGCATTTTTCTTTAATAGGAGTGATCGCTGCCATTGTAACGAATTTTAATGAAAATGATTAAATATGTCAAATCACATGAAAGTCTGTTAAATCAAACCCCTAAAACTGTATAAATTGCAAAGCATATCCAAACTGGCCCATTTAATTGGCCAGATATTACATTGCATGAAAGTCGCACAGTTCCTATTCTAAAATTATTATACAACATCATCATTAGCGAATTGACTTATTATACCGATTATTCTGGCTACATGGAGACTGTGTTCATGACCATAAGATTGCATGCTTCAAATAATTGCAATTTGTAGCTAAATGACTTCATGATTAATGAATCTGCTTTTCAATTCAATTCGATGTCAATCAATAAAATGGCGATGGGTCATTCCGAAGTAGACAAAGCATGTGCTAGAAGAGTACAATGAGACCATAACAGGTAAGGAAAACAACGATGGGCAATCTTTATAATTGGATAGGTGTGATTGATAAATATAATCACACAAGTATTAATACAATTTCCGGTGGACTTTTAATCAATCAGTCCATGAAAATTCATGCGTGCTTTCGGCAGCTCATGCACATGTGCAAATGCTTAACGTCATAGTTTATTGTCTAAAACTTTTTTCAGAATTTTCACCTCTAGCACAGCTACGAGCCATGAACGCAGCTAGGGGTTAATCGATGAAAAGGTAATAAATTGCATTATTTTAAAAGAACATATGTAAAAAACAAATCTTCTAAGCTGATTAAGCTGTCCCCATCAGAAACCTGTTCGCACGCCCTTGAAAATATCAAGATTGTATTGGTCAGGGAAGGTGGTATAGGGGAAGCTGATTTTAAAGCTATGCCGTGCGAACAAAAAAGCTTTTCGAGCGACTGACAGTACGTGCGCTTTCTAAACTCATATGATAGCAACTGAGGGTGTTAGCTCTGCGTGTGCTTCTGGAGAAGATCTTAAGTTTGGGCACGCACTCATTTACTGCAGAGCTGCTTCCACCAAAATAGTAGGGGAGGCGGGACTAATGTGGGTAATTTGAGTTCTTCGGTCTCTAGCTCAGGAAGTGCTCGCATGAACTTCAAATTCGATAGAGAGCTAGTCATGGTCATCGTTTATCCGCATGTGGCAGCGCAGCTGATTCGAGGAAAACACGCGCTCACACATGCGCACGCACTAAGAGGATAACGGAAAAAATGCTTAAGTTTGATCGCTGAAGTAACGACAATGAAATCAGACGCTCATTTGGCTGAGTCTCTCATTCTGTGTGGAGTGATTGTTCGAGGCAAATGAAAGCTGTCCCGTCATCGTAATTACAGTGCGCGACAGCAAGTTGGAAACTTGGCATAAATCTACGGACACGTACATTTTTCAACACCTAAATTTTTTTTGCTATTAGGAAATATCGACAAATTTATAATCATCTGAAAGAGAATTTTCGGATCTATCATTAGAATGTTGTTGAATTAATTGTTTTTGAAATTGGTGGTTCCTAGAGGCCCATAAACCCGAAAGCCCCAAATTTTCTTTGACTTGTTTTGACAAGCGCATAAGTCAATTTGAAACATTCTCCTTATGATATTCAAAACCGTCACAAAATAGGCTTTCAGAAAATATATAGTTTGAAAGTGTTTTCTCGAAGTTTATAGGCAATATTTTGAAAGTAGTATAGATAGAAAATGTGGCGATTTTTTCATTTTCAGAATGTGTTGCGATAATAACAGAAATAACGCTGTTTACTAACTGGTGGCATTTATTTACCTCAAAACTAGTGTTTTCTGCTTTTGTTGGGTAAATTTAAGGCCCTTCGAAGAAATATTCTGAAAATGAAAAAATCGCCACATTTTCTATCTATACTACTTTCAAAATATTGCCTATAAACTTCGAGAAAACACTTTCAAACTATATATTTTCTGAAAGCCTATTTTGTGACGGTTTTGAATATCATAAGGAGAATGTTTCAAATTGACTTATACGCTTGTCAAAACAAGTCAAAGAATATTTGGGCTTTCGGGTTTATGGGCCTCTAGCAGGGCTGCCAACCTCTGGCGGCAAAAAATCGGTACGCCCAGGTGAAAAAATCGGGAAAATCGGTACGCCTATCCCAAAAAATCGGTACAAAAAATGTCTCATTTTTCTACGCAACTACATGCACTGAAGCTGTCCATGTTAGACCCGACCTGGCGAAACTTCCCACAAATTCGCAGACAGCAGTAAGTTATGAACGGTTGAAATCCCATGAAAGAAAAAAGTACATATACATGTACATACATTCTATATGTATGTCTGCCTCTGTATGTATCTTATTAATATGAACGACCATGTTCGTTTCGTCCCTAGCTCCCAACTAATCGATTAAATAGAAAAATATGCTCTTGTGTAAGGAAAAAAATGATTAATTTGTGTTGCAACCAAACAAAAAAATACAAGAAAAAACAAATTACAAATCTAGAATCCCAGATTACAGCTATGAGATAAAACTCGCATTACTCGATCGCAAGCCATTACACATCAGATATAGGTAGTTTGCAAATGAAATATTTGAAGGAGTTAATTAACACATTTACAGAAATCAATTTTGTTGGCACATTGGCGTTCAATAGAAAACGAGCATTATGATGAACTTATAACCAAGTAATGCGAGTTCTGGCTTGATTATGTGTGGGTAAAAAACAGAAGCTTAGGTCATAATTCGCCGGTGATAAGGCAAAATGAAGTCAGAATTAGTTAATTAAAGATTGGATATTTCTGATTCACAGAAGTCTATGCCTGATTGACTACATGCATTTGATTCTGCAAACTCACATCTCTGCACTAACCTCGTGTCCTCAAATCGAAGATGGTTAACTTTGATGACTAATCCAGCCTGCAAGTAGGGAGTATTCAGTTTGCCAAATTACCGACGAATTATGTGGAAGTGCTATATTACTGGTAGGCCTATTCAGTCTTTATTTAAATAAGCAACGGTTGCTCCTTTGCATTGGCGCAATGTTTCTTTCTCGAGTGGGGGGAAACCACCAACTTTCAGGGTGAGAAGTGCGGAGAGGAGGTCGTTTTTCATGGCACTTCGTGCGTCTGTATGAACATTTTTTACAAGGGAAAACGCCCTCTCCGCCCCTGCGTTGCTCTGGGGAATGGTCAATACTCTGGGAATGGTCCCAGCATGACGGAAGCCAGGTCAGCGAAGACCTTTTTTCCCGACACAGGATTTTTGTACAGCTTCAATGCATGCCACGCTTCATCAGCGCGCATGTCTTGATTGACTCCCATGGGCAGTGGCTGGGTTTGGTAAATCCGCATAGCTTCTTTTAGCTCAGCAGTGGGATGGGCGGATGCTTTTAAGAAAAATTTCAAATTTTAAGTCAATTTTGGTTCGTTCTCCAATATCAGCCACTCGTGCGTTCCATAGCAATTCCTCAGACTTCTTGATCTGTTTTTTCAGATAATCGATCGCAGTCAAAAAAAATCTTTCATATGTTCCATTACTTTCAGGGCATTTGCTTTCTTCATTTTCTTCAAATGACTGGTGGCATTCTCACCAAGCTCCATTTTTCCAACTTCGATTTGATTTCTGAAAGTGGAATATTTCCATGTGAATTTTTTTGATCAAATCACTAGGAAAGAGTTGCGAAAGAAATGAAAATAAAAACTAGCAAAGATAATTGCGACAACAGGCCTATCAAGAAGGAGATCCTTCAAAGAAGGAGATCATTTGCATTTATCAAGCTAGGTATGTAATGTGTTTCCATTGAAGGAAGCATACCGGTATTGATACATGTACTTATTCATCAAAATTTCATAAATTCTTCTTGTTTCAGACATTGAATTTTTATCATATAAATGGATGATATTCCTTTTAAACTATGAGACATGCTATGATCGGCCCCCAACTGACTTAACGCATTGTAGTCAGTAGGCTACAACAATACCAATGGTGAAATGAGATTCTTCACTAAAACCTATATTCTAGTCATAATTATGGTACTACATTGAGGTTCTTCACTAAAGCCTATATTCTATTCAACGTAGCAAAGTGCGTCAAGGTAACAAAGTTAAAAAAAACAAGCTAATGATTAGTTACTTTTCAATAGGTACAAAGTATGATTTAAAAGAAAATTTTTATATCCTAAAATGTCTAAAAATTTTAAAAATACTTACTAGAAGGACAAACAACGCTTCTCCTCTCCTCATGTGTAATGAATTGGCGAGTAAGTCGTTCTGTTCAAAATTATGTTCATCACTTATATATTGAAAAGATCCTATTTAACAGTCTGCCCATTCAGATGATAAGAGGACAGGTCTGTTTCCAATCAAAATACCAGATCTAGCTAACAACACAGCGGGATTACGCTATCTAAAATCTACCAAGTGTGTAAGAGCTAGTCATAATTATGGTACTACATTTATAACTCACTTTGTCTCTCTGCAATTGATTGCTGCCAGGTCATGTGTCTCAGAAAGCAGATCCGGACGAATAATTCGAGACATCAAATCTCGCAGCAAATCCTGAAGCAACATGTATGTTTTTTGTATCATTGGCTCATCACGCTGAAGCAGCAATGTCAAGCAGCACGCTGTAATCAACAACAAAACGCAACAAAACGGACAAAATTTATCATTATAAGTTCTTGATTCGGGAAGCATCGGAACAAATATGAACAACGGCAAAACAAGCGCACATAGCCTACATGTCTGTTTACAAAGCAAAAAACAATAGAACGAATTCACTTACCTCATTGTATGAACGTCGCAGAGATGAAACGAGAAAACAATAAATTGGTAAAGTCCAATCATAAAAAGCATGCATTTAAACTGTAGACCAGTATATAGACCATAACTCTGGTATATAAACCATTGGCACCGCCTGGGCCAGGCTTATCTACCCAAGATTATGTCCTGGTAGGACGAAACGTCGGGTCCCCTTATTTTATGTTGTTCTATTCATAACTTACATTAAAGACGTAACAGCACAAGGGAGTGCATTCTTTCTTTTTAACAATTATCAATTATGTATCCCAGTAGGCCAACAGGGAGAAGTATATGTGTACTGGAGCAGCGCGCCCCCACGGAGTCACGGCTCTCAACAGCGCACCGGAGAAGGTCCCGACGGAGCAAAACATGTTCGCACATTGTCATTGCAAAATTTGCTTTCGTTTAACCAAAAAAAAGATAACAAATGCACTTCAATTTAATGCAAAAAGCATATCTGATAGATATATGGAAGCCTATGAACTTTGAGAAATTCAGGCCACAAAAAACTGAATCCGAGTTTTAAAATTGAAAAATCGGTACAAAAATCGGGACAGCGGAATTTCAAGAGCAAAAAATCGGTACGTACCGAAAAATCGGTACAAAATCGGTACAGGCGAATTTTATGGCAAAAAATCGGTACGTCCCGAAAAAATCGGGACAGTTGGCAGCCCTGCTCTAGGAACCACCAATTTCAAAAACAATTAATTCAACAACATTCAAATGATAGATCCGAAAATTCTCTTTCAGATGATTACAAATTTGTCGATATTTCCTAATAGTAAACAATTTTTATGTGTTGGAAAAAATACGTGTCCGTAGATTTATGCTAAGTTTCCAACTTGCTGTCGCGCACTGTACATGTAGATTTACTATCCAACTTCCATTTCGGCCCACGATTGATAGTTTCCGTAAAATGCGAGTCGAAGAAAAGTGTCCATATAACCCCACTCCTAAAATATCAATGGGGTAAAATGGGCAGTGCTTTTGTATCATCACTATCACTATTTCTGGCATGCTTGCTTTCCAGAGAAATACCCAAAATCTATGAGAGATTTATGAAAATACATAAATGGAACTATGAATCAATGCAAAAAGTTTACAAGAATTTAATAGAAAGCGAATAGATTCAAGCAAAGCGCCAAAGCATGAAATTTGTCGGAAAGAGACAGGCCTATTGTCATCAAGTTTACTTTAGAAAGTTAGACAGCAAATTAGATGACAAAAATTCTTCTTTTAAAGTTTCCATCATGAGCACCTAGATTGCCTCTGAGATTATCATCAGTTTAGTTTGCCCTTACAGCACTCGAGACATGTCAGTTGGCCATTAAGTATAATTTCTCATCTGCTAGCAATTGATTACTATTCAGCTTCAAGAATGAGTCTACCATGTATTGTTTGTTGGACATGCATGATATCGGTTGCGATTGAATTGTCCGCTAAGCTAGGGTCATTATATGTGCAATGTTGAAGACATAAAGCCTATCGATGAAATTATGTATGATTGAAACGCTATCCTGGATGATTCACAAGAACACTGTTCAAATAACTGAACAGTGTGGAATAATACGCGATGTTTAAGAAAACACCTAAGTACATGCATTAGGCGGCATCACTACGGTGCGATTAAAAACATCTCAGAATTTCTTCTCCCAAGAATTTTGGACAATTTTGCCTGGTTGACGACTGCTGCATCACATTTGACAAGAGATTCACATCCTTAAATTTGTATAATTTTACGCCTATGCTGTTGCTGCGTTAGCTGACAAACCAAACATGGATTGCATTCTCAACATCTCAGCCCGATGATGATAGCAGATGCTTACCTCTATAGCATAGAAGCTACAGATAGGTCTGAGATGCAATATGACGTGGATAGATTGGCAGCGACCATAAAAGCGCATTAGGTAATTCTCATTCAAGTTGCTTGCTTGTCAGTTGTTGTTCAATGCATACCCGGAGTTTTCAGTATCCATTAACATCATTCGGGCATCGTGCTGCCTATTACTGAGGTGTGGACAATGCCATCCATGCACTACGGTATGCCAAATAAATCCAGCCCAGTACTTATGAGTTATCCATCTTTCCCACGTTTTCAAATTTATCTAAAGTCCGCTAATAGTCCGGCAGCCAGAACGAGTTTCTGCAGGGAACCAGGCCGAAAGTGAGACTTTCACAGAATGATGTACACCCTATGCCTACTACGAATCGGCACGTCTGCCGAGTTCTAGTGAGTTCCTCTTCTTGTCAGACAAGATCAAGGAAAAACACATGTAAATCCAATGGGACGCAGATTGCAGCTTTTGGCTAAAATGAAATTTTGTATGTTTTCTCTGATTAAAGGAAAAGTACTAAGCCCAGAGTCATAATTTTTGGCATGGAATGTCTTCGGGTCATTTCCTTTCATTTTCATGCACCCCTGTCTATATAGCTAAACCCATTTAGATTTGGCGAGCCTCTTAATGTCGGCAAACACAAACATTTTGAGCAACTTTATCTACATTCAACAACATTCTCACATACATTGCCGATTAGATGCATGATAAAAGCACATGCACATCATAGGAAATTACCTGAAGACATTCCATGCCAAAAATTATGACTATGGGCTTAGTACTTTTCCTTTAATCAGAGAAAACATACAAAATTTCATTTTGACGAAAAACTGCAATCTGCGTCCCATTGGATTTACATGTGTTTTTCCTTGATCTTGTCTGACAAGAAGAGGAACTCACTAGAACTCGGCAGACGTGCCGATTCGTAGTAGGCATAGGGTGTACATCATTCTGCGAAAGACTCACTTTCGGCCTGGTTCCCTGCAGAAGCTCGTTCTGGCTGCCGGACTATAAATTAATTAATTGTCACAAAACTTCAGATACACGTAGTTGAATTTAGATGTTTTCTACCCACGTGCCCAAATTTATGCAGTACGCACAAGCACTCTGTGACTTAGAGACGTCAGCAGCTTGATCTGACTTCCTCTTCGCAGATACCACCTAATAACACATGGGCGACAATCAAAAAACGATATATGGTTCGAGAATTCTCGATTTTTTAGATGCATGAAAGAGCTACTGATTTCTTGAACTTTTCGGGCAATCTGATGTGACCTGAATTGACTAGGCTATGAAATTTCCATGATTGCGTTGACTGTCATTGACTATTGTATCTCTTTCCTTTACTTTCCTTGTTGACATCACTTCGCTGTCAATCCTTCATTGACAACGAGTCAGTCAAGCTGATGGTTTGTATATATCGACAGAGAAGTTGAAACAATAACGTCACATCTTTACTTCTTGTTTAGACTTCTCTGTTGCTGCATGAAAGGTTATTTAGCTTTATCCATCAGGCGGAGTGAGCCCACTCAAAGAAATATCGCTTCGTGTCTGCGATTGGGACTAGAGCGGACACTTAGGAACACTGATGGTGCAGAGGGGAAAGAATGTCATTTTGCCGTTGAGCCTGATGTAAATTCAAGTTCGAGCTTCAAATATAAGCATAAATATTACTGCAGACGTGCATAGCAGGAAACTATAGATCGTGAGGAGTCGAACGATGTGAATAATATTTCCATTTGACGAATTTATCACGGAGAAAGCTTGAATCAAAGATGACTTAACTTCAGCATTCGAAGACACAGTACTGACATTCGAGGTGAGCTCTGTCGCTGCTATACGTGCTAGCCATGTTTCAACTGTATTTGCTGAATTAAAGAAAAAATACTATTGACATTTTATGTAAATCATACAGGTAGACCAGTATTTAGGTTCATGAGGCTTGTAATAGTATTATGCCTAGAAGATAAAAGTAATGTAGGTTCCTACATCCCGAAAATATTCAGTATAATATTTAATTTTCAATCAGTGATGCGAAAAAAAGTCATGAGTATGAAAGCGATGTAGGCCTACAAGCTTATGTCAGTTTGTAAGATATTAACTATTAAGAATGATATATCAAAGTGTTTCGAGCGTGCTGTGAACATTCTTTGGACACTTTCCCTCAGCCAATTATGTAAAGCCTACATAAAGCTTCATGTCTAGGTTTCAAATTAATCAAAATATTTTCACAGAGCGCTCTATGTTTAGACTTTATATTCTTTAAGCAGGCCAAATAATTGATTATGACTACGAAATGGGCCATTTACTCACATGTGCAATTTGAACTTCAATTGAAGTTCATCAATTTACAATGAAATTCCTGTTTTCATATATTTGATTTTTTGAGAACATTTTCAAGGTCAGTAGAAAATATTCCAACTCCTCATATTCAATTTATGAATTTTATTCTTGTGATTGTTAAAGTATTGCCAACCACTCCCATGTCATAAATATTCAATTGCGAAAATAGGCAACACTAATACTCTACTTGTTGATTCCCTTTCTCTACAGTCTACTCATTTTATGAAAAGCGAAGTCCTTAATTCTCTTATTATGAAACCAAGGTGATACTTTAGTATGAATACACTCAACAAAACACACTAGCTACCATGTAGTGCCACACGAGTACCTGACGCACCGGTGCGTCATACATAAGTCAATTTAGAGCGCTATGAATTACAGGTGCGTCTTGACATAAAAGGCAATATTCTGTTAAAGAATTGACTCGTGGAAGCTTGGTAGGTTCACGTTCTTCATCTTGGAGCTCAAAATGGCTGGCTATTTAACTGGAGATAGCCTATCAGTATCAAGCAACGGTCAGACGATAGAGTGAAGGCAGTGAGGTTTATGACAGCGCATGCTGCGAAAGAGATTCATATTCAAAATGGGTGGTCTTGTGACGATTACAATTTCCATAGAGTGTTATTGGGGAAGGCAGTATGCTAAATCATTTCTTCAGACATTGCTTTCGAACGCTTATTTGCGTTTCTAAGCCTATGAATCCTCAAGAACATCTTTCAAAGACTTCACAAAAGCTGCTACTTGCTCATTCACTGGAATTGACTCAAGCCCACGGAGAAGTATTTCGGGTGGTGGAAGAGAACCAACATTAACGAAGCTTCCTGAAATACATGTGTACACAGATTATCAAGAATTCCTCCAACTGAAAGGAATGACAAACCACGCAAACGCTGTCGCTGTTGCTGGTCTCAAGGAACACGAAAAGATTCCTTTTTTGTGTATTGAATGCAATGATTCCCCTGGAAATCCTGGGTGGTGTCCTAGGACCTACCTGCTTCTCTCCTTACCACAAATATTGATTGATATTTAGTTATATTTGAAGTAATGCTTTCAAAGTATCACATATGTAGGCCTACTATACCTTTTCCATAGCTGTTGTCAAACTTTCCTTACTTGATGTCAATTCCTCATTCACGCAATGTTAATCAAAGAATACATTGAAATGAAGATATCTGCATTCATTGTTCCACAGTTGATGACATAACTTGCATGCTTGATGTCAATGAAGGTCAGGTCACAAACCTGAACTTCATTATTCAATATGGATTGACTACATTTATCAGCATAAATCAATTATGTATTCAAAAAGCTGCCAATGGAGGGAGTCAAATGTGTTAATTATCTTGATAATGATGCATCAAAAAATAACTTTTGTCCAACATTCAAGGGCTGATGCTCATAGTCAAGGCCTTTCACAATTTTTTCCTTAATTTCAATGTTATTCATGGTCGCCGCACCCTGATCTTGACATTATAATAAAGGGATTTCTTTTTTTCTAAAGAGACAGTTCGTGTACTAGGAAATCTATCATCTACCAATACATTCGCTTGAAATAAAAACAAATGTCACAGATTTCTTGCAGCACATTTATATATTCATACATTTACATGCATATTCACATACATTACCCTCGCAAGGAAACAAGGTATGGTTTTCTTGAAACTTTTTATGCAACGCTCACGCTTTTTTTAGATTTTACAATAATTACAGACTGTTTGCTAGAATACTACAACTCCGCTCACCAAGTCAGTTAAGATGTTTGGTACTGACTCTGATATTAACGGCAATTTTCAACTGTATTCCAACAGTATAAAAAATGAAAAATATGCAAAAACATTCGTCACTTCTCGATTTTTTGTACAATGGTAAATAAAACGGAAAATTCTCAATTCTAAACATAGAAATCACATGTTAAGAGTCGAAAATACATCTTGATATCGCCTTAAGTCTTAAGTATTTCAGTATATCAAGTCCTAACATCAACAAAACCATTCTAACGAGCTGTACTGAACACTACGTCCTACATGAGTTAAATGTAAGCCACATGGGCGCTTTTACATTGATTTTCTCCAATAAATTAATTCAAATAAAATGAATATTTTTAGACCTATCTGATTGCGTTTTTTTAACCGGTTAGTACGGAGTGCAATCGATCTCTAGTCAAACAAGAAAACAACTTAGCAAATAAATTGAACAATTTTTACAAATCTTAGTGACCTACTTCAATAATGCAGTTGCTATCAAACAAATTATCCATAAGAGACAATTCCTGAACAGGATAACCTATTTTTACACAACTACTGTATGTCACATATATCAAGCAAAATCATTGTAAATCAAATATCATTAAGTAATTACATCACCCTGCAAAAGCTGACAAAAATAATCATCCACTTACTTTTAAGTCATAAATACAATTACATTCATTATGCCAAGGGAAACACGAAGATATCGTTGTATCAACAATTCCAAATATATATCTTTTCGCCTTTGTACAATTGGTACTTACAATTTTTAACATCAACCACGACATTATGGTGACGTTAAATTCATTAGTTAAGCCTGACTGGGTGTTTATTGAACGACATTTGATTCAATACGGAGATTGATATAGTACACTCAAGATGATGAGCTAAGATACTGTTGATATATCAGTCCGACGAACAATGCGACGAAAGTTCATATATTTGAGCAATTCTTCTTGTGGTTCAACCAAAGCAAATTTCTTAAGGTTTACTTTTCGAGCGAGAGGTAGTTCGCGAGGTAAAACTGAGGCCCTAGGAGCTTCACAAAAATCACAAAGCGCCAAATGAGTGGCCATGGAGTCTCCAAACACATTACGGTGTCCACATTCACACTGAAGGTATGTTGATAGAGGACGATCTTTAGGAGGTCCCATTCTCGATGAATAACCTGCCGGTGTGATCAAATCGAAGGAGCGGTGAGCATATTCGCCATGCAATTTGAAATTAAAATGACAACATGTTGCGAAGTTGCAACCATCTCTTGAACACTGTCGGTAACTTCGATAATGCAAGCTCAAAGACATATTCCTTGAGCATTCTAAGCAACGCATGTGATCCAATCGTTCAGGCAGTCTTAATAGATGCAGCGTCTTGGTGTTGATTTTCCGAGTCCCATGAAGTTTATCTTCTCGTACACCCTGTTTGAATGGTTTACCCTTATGACATTTCATCTCGTGTGTTTTGCATAACTCCGCACTGGTGAATGTGAGTCGGCATTTACTACAAGGTTTAGTATTGCTAGAATTGACTTGACTGTAATGAGTCCGCAAATGCCTGATGAAAGAGTCGGAGTAGTAAAGTGATTGATGAGAATTGATTTCTTTTAAACGATAAAGAGAAAGACAGAAAGAGCAATACAAGAGATTAGTATTGGAATGTTCACCAGCAAAATGCTCTACAAACTCCGCATACGAGGATGTCCGGAATCGACACGCTTCACAAACATATGGCATATCTCGAGGAGGATGGCACTCACGAAGGTGGAAGGCGAACATGTATTCATCCTCAAAGGTTTCTTCACAAATCCTGCATTGAGCTAATTCGGAGGCCATTCCAAAATGAGCACGAACCACATGCATCTGCATATCATGAGGTGTGGAAAAATGACGTAGACAATACCTGCATAAGTCGATTAAGTCCTTTGAGCCACTGACACACATACTCTTGAAGAAATGTCCATGTAAATGCTCCATGAAATTGATATTGCCCGATATCTTCTTCCAACACATATCACAACGGAATGATGGAATCTTTTTACTACCTTCTCCAAGAGCTCTCGTCACATCTTTGACGTAGTGGCCCGGCTCGGTAGAATAAAAGTATTCTTCGTAGCTGACAAGATCGTCTTCAGTCTCATGATTATTTGTGACTTGAACATGATTCTCCACTGACAGGTGACCATTCAATTCAACACCCGGGTATCTTCGTATGGGGGACGTACTACACTGGACATCAACCTTGAATTGCTTGATTGGCTGAGAACCAGGCCCATTGGGTCGCTGCTGCAATAGCTGATATGGCGTCACTTCGTCAGTCGTTGGTAGCTCGGAGGGACTGATATAGTCTTCATCCGAGCTGATATCGATAACTTCCATCCGATGAGGCTGTAGAGAAAAGAGCACATTTTAAACAGGTACTATCTTTATTTATCTGTGTGTAAGTTCGTATTACAAGTAAATGCTCATGAAACTTCATTTTTAAAATAGTATGTTGTGGGAAGAACCAAGTAAGCTAATGCTCAGTTCAAAATTATTATTTTTTTCTTTAGGGTGATATATTTCGATCTATAATCATAGATCATCGTCAGACAAGTTATTGATGTCTGATAATGATTGTCTGACGATAATGATAATCAACCTGTCTGACGATGATCTATGAGTATAGATCGAAATATATCACTTAAAAGAAAAAAATTAATAATTTTGAGCTGAACATCAACTTACTTGGTTCTTCCCACAGCATACTTATAATGTCAAACCAAGGCATCTTCACCCTGTTAATCTTTAAATTTCGTATTTCGTATGTGATGTCACACTTCTTCGACATGGACCAAGATGAGACAAAGGTCGCATTGTTGCATGATTACACCACATTTTGGACTCTTTTTCCGCTGTCGAGTAAATTTTGTAGTAAAATCACCATGGATCAGTGTACTGGCCTTTTTTGTTTGAGCTTTGGCTAAACGATTTATAAATTTAATGATAAATTTGGATAAACCCCTGCTTTAAAATTAAGAAGCATCGGATACGCATGTAGCATGCAATTTTGTAGGAACAATATGATTGATTTGTGAGGTAAAAATATTCATTTTCTATACTGTCATATAGAGTTTTAGATGACGTATAGAAAGATAAGTTTACGAATCAATGTCATTTTTAGTCTTTTCCATGTGTACACCCGAATTCACGAATATTTTGCATTTCCGGTTCTGCCACTACACATTCATATATTAGGTAAAATTTCCATAGACACACTATCCGGTACCCGGTGTAACCATAACAGGGTGCATGATGAAATTCAAGTCAACGGCAAAGAATGAGAAGTTGTTCCTGAATTTTCTTACAGTGCTGATATGATGGGAGTCAGGTGGTTGCAAGAATTGAGTCTTGGACACGCTGTTTATCCGAAGCATTACGTCAGCCCTAGCGAAACTTGGTTGTTCATCAACGAGGATATCGATCACTTCATGCGATGCAACGACAATGCCATGATGAGGTGCATCTCAAGGCGACTGGCTGACCGTGTTCCCATAGATCAACAGCGCCTAATGCTTAGCGTTGGCAGGATCGAAGACGAAATGCGGACGAGGAGAAGACTTTCCTGGTATGGTCACTTATCACGAATGGATGAAGATTCGCGGCCAAAGAAAATCCTGTCCTTTGAAATCAGGGCAGAACGAGGTGACTAGGGGGAAGGAACAGCGGGACCACGAGGTCGCCCCAAAAAGAGAGAACATCAAGGATTTGCGAAAAGTGAATCTACATACCATCAACCTCGCGTTGTCGTGTCAATTACATCATGCACTAAATTTAACGAAAACAAATCACGGCCCTACCAATAAAACAACGATTAAATTCCAACTTAACTAACATCGATACTGACGGCAGACCTAAGACAGTAACAATTAATGTTCTATAAGAAAGATAAGGACTCGCAACGTGGGCTGAATTCACAATTTTCGGTTTTAGCCCGGGTTTTAGAGACAAGTCCGGGCTGTAGAAATCAGCCCCGATTACTAAAAATGTGGCGTTATCTAAAGTACGCAATGGAATTCTTGGAAAACTCATTAAATATGCTGACGTACATTGGATGGGATGTCAGTCGTGTTGCAGTGATGACATCATGCTTGCTAAATGATTTGAATGTAATTGGAAAGAGCCAACCAGGGATTGCAATTCACCCAAGAAAAAAACCGGAAAATCGGGGAAAACCAGGGGTTGAATGCATAAATTTGAAATATTTACATTAGATTAAATTCGCAAAAAACCGGAAAATTGCGATTCCTGGAGCCAACATTAAAAGACGATGGCTATATTTTCTTTTTCGTTAATTTCACAATTAATTTCTGTTAACATCACTTGACTATCTTTAGGTGAAAAGCTACATTATTAGAAACGAAAAAACAAGAATCGAAAAACGATGTTCCAATAATCTGACTCAAAACAAACACATGGACAAATTTCAATGATACTACTAAACATGCATCCCGAAAATATCATACGCAACACAAGCAATTATCGTAAAGCACACAAACCAATTAGCAAAAAGGAGAAAGAAAAACAACCTATTTTTACCTCAATTTTCGTTTTATTTCTGAGAAAGAGGATAAGCAACTACAAATGCTTTTCGTCGAGAAAACTAGAACGCAAGGTTAACAAGAAGGTCAAGAACTCATAGAAGTGCATTGAAACAGCCTAAAATAAACCAAGATTGTCATTTAGAAATTTCCCAATTAACATCTACAAAATCTACAATCAAAAAGGTGTAATTCATCAGCGGAATTGTTATAAGTGTGGTAACTTCTACATTGGAAGCACAAGAAGACTGTTACATATCCATATCTTCAGGAATTCCACAATTGCAATTTCGCCACAACCGTTCTCTCCCACTATAGTGATTCATCAAAGCTGGGACTTCGTGAAGCATATTATATTCAACAACAAAATCTAGCTCAACAATTATGCAGATTTTGTAATGTAATTTTGCAATTTGGCAAATTTCCATAATGTAAAAATCATTGATGATTTATAAGAAAAACATAACGTGTTTTTTTTATTATAACGGCATCAGTTTCTATTTCATACTTCATATATCTTGACAACTATTAATTATGTGCTAAGTACATAACATTCCTCCAATTTTTCATACCCATGCTATACTTAAATAATAAAGTAGGCCTACATGTAGCCTACTTGTGACTCAAACCTTTTGTATTACTGATCCATTAATATGTCCTGTGTTTTCCTATCTACTTAGATCATCATTAAGATGTTTGCTACAGTGTAAACCAATATTACCTATTTCACAGCCCATCCCTTTTTGCAGTCAGCGTATATGTCATATGTCAGCGTATTGCAGTCATTATGTCATAGACTTTTGTACATAGACGTCGGTTCTAATTTTGAATTTTATACTAGACCATAATTTCTTTCCTTTCTGCCTGAAGATAGTCAACGATGTTAACAGAAATTGATCGCAAAAAAATAGCGAAAAAGAAAATAAAACCACCATCTTTCAATATTGGCTCTTTACGATTACATTCATAACATGAAAAATAGCCAAGACAATATATGCAAAGCGCATTTGAACGAGTCAGAGTTAAGTGACATTATTGTCCCATCGGACTCCATGGGCAAAGGTGGAATCAAGAAGAAGCACGCCAATTTGGAGGCACTATCGTAGAACTGTTTGGCAATAGTTAAGTCCAATTTCCTGCAACCTGATTTTGACTGTGAAAGCAAGCTTCATCGGGACTCTCCACAATCACTTCAAAACACATGATTTGAAATTTCTCAAGCATCACGATGAAGCAGCTAGCGAGGCCTCAAAACAGCAAAAATTAACGTAATCTCTGGTGAAGGTGGCGACTTGAAATTTATGACGACTTAAATGTACGTCTTGCTTGCCACTGGCGGTCTTGCTTTTTATATCATGTCCGAAAGTAGAGACGATTATCAACTGAAGCCAGATCTTCGAAAGTAGATGATTCTATCAGAAAGAAATCAGTTTGAAGTTGAAGGGCGAGGGTCAAGACAATATATTGAAAGAAAGGTAATCAAGAATCGAAGGATGTAAGTTGATAATAATACTTTAAAGGACTTTAAAGCGAAATTTAAAAACGGGCTGCCCGAGTTTCTGGTACCGGACTGGATTTTTAAACGGGCTGCGAACCCTAGGAAATAGTCGAAAGACTCTAACATTCAAGCAGTGCAGCATTTCGTCATAAAAGGTTTTGTAAACTTAATGAATATTTGATCTTCTAACTTAGCCTAAAGGCTTGACCTTCCAATTTTTGGTATGACATTTGTGAATACATCATTATACACGATGATTATGTTGGCGACTGTTCATTTTCAAATATTGACTTCATTCCTTGTTTCAATCCTTTCCTATCACGGATAGGCATGCACGGTATTTTATGATTAATTGGCATTTGCAGCCATATGAAAATAGTTGTGTGATATCTACGATATCTAGAACTGCAAAATTTAGAAGCTGTGCTAATACTCGTACATGTTGCATGAGATCTCATGATACTTTCGGCATCAAATTAAAATTTATGATCATGACTTAAGCCTTAGCCACACTGCGAGTTTTTTCCAAGCGTTTCTGAGCAAAGCGTTTCATAGCAAATATAAAGTCATCATTACAGCAGTTGTAGACAGACACAGTGAGCAAAGCAGACCAGATCGACTAACAGCTTCGTACATACGCTTGTTTGAGACGCTCGTGTTTGCTTTGCTTTCAGTGTGACTGAGGCCAAAGCTCATAGACATAGCATTGGTGTCAAAAGTGTTGCAGTTGGTAATGAATGTTCAACCTTGAAATCTCTTAGCAAAGAAGATATCATGACACCGCGAAGCTTTGTCTGGATAACACTGAAACAACTAGATGTTGTATTTTTCTTTAGAGGCTCATTGCCGCTCCTGAGGCATTGAAGATAAAATTGAATCTTCTGGAACTTAGCCAAAGACGCATGAATTTTCGTGGCGCTGTGTCACTGATCAAAATGATCTCGATAAAGTCTGCGAAAGGGCCATTTCATGAATAATAAAACTAAAGTACAATTTTTTAAACGTCTCACAATTTCGAATATTTTGCCATTTGCCTTCGATGTGTACATGAAATCATTGAGTGAAATTGTTGTAGAGGTCACATCCGCCGATAAAAATAAATAGGACTAATTTAAATCAATATTTCGTTAACTTTCTCTGCAGGAGTACATTTGTCTATCATTTCAAAATACCGTACGGTTCATTAACTTAAGCCACTGGTGGTGCATGACTTAAATGCGAATTTTCTACGTAATGATGCATTTACGATGTACTATTACGACTTGAAATGCATTATGAAACGACCTTCTATCTTCCTACATTTTATTTTATGTCTTCAGGACCAAATCTTATCTTAAAACATGTATTTTTGGCGAAAATTTTGAATTTCAAAATGGTGCCCTGAACGGTTTGAAGCCAAATCATGTGGAATGGATTGAAACGCTAATTACACGGTTAATGCACTATTTTAACTTGTTAATATAGTTTAAGGTGGCAACTTTAGATTATGCTCGCTTGGGATGGCGTGGCTACAGTTAGGACGTCAAATTCAGGAAAATGTCCATGAACGCAAAAAATCGATGTACACTTCATTTATAAATTGGTCGCCTGTTGCTTAAAGATCAGTCTACTTTTTCAACCTCAAAGACATCTGATACCCACAAATGCCGAAAGATTTCCATTTATTAAATTTCTGGCTATAATATAGTTCATGTGCATCTACACGTCGACCTCTCTCAAATATCGAGCAAGAATTTTCAGCTAATTCACCACTCATGGAGGGAAATTAGGCGGTGTATCTTTCATTCTTGGAAACAAAGCCTTGGATATTTCAATTGGCGCCCCATTTAAATCAAGGGGTTTGTTCTCATCAAACTTGAAGTCGAAGGCAGATCAAGCCACAAAACTTTTCATTGGACAAGTGTTACAGGTATGTCAAAACGATATTGATGTTTCGTTTCTGAAGAGAGTTTAGGATACTTCATAGCCTATGTCTTCCCAGAAAAAGAGGACAACAACACTATTTCACAGGTGAAATTATTGATCGATCTGATGTGACATTTTAACTGCTGCGGAAAGTGCCTGTTGGTCAGATGTCGTGCAAGACCTGCTAGAAGATGTAGAACGTAAGTAATTTGACTGGCCACTTTGGGTAATACCTTTTATTGCACAATTGGCGGGAGAAAACTCGGGACGTTAGCTCTCAGGCATTGCGCAACAGCGTCTCTGCTTTGTGCGTTGTTAAATAGTGCAGATCTACCAATCTCACTCTGCATGAAGGAATCGTGACGTCAACGTTTAGCTGTTCAACGAATCTGACAAATTGTATCGATCGTTTATTCCATGGTATGCCTCGAAATTGACTCCTCCATCTCATGATGCGCAAAGATGCTGATTCTCTAAAGCTCATTAGATCTTTGAACAAAGCTGCGACAGCTTCAATGACGTGATGAAAGTTGTTCACCATTTCGCAGTGGAAAGATTCTGAGGAAATGGTTGCATCGAGGATAAGCTGACTCCGACTCCCATCTGACAAAGAGACATGCGCACTCCAAAGCTTACGGCGTGGGTTATTAAGCCCTATCATTTATAGGCGACCAGGTTACTTATTCATCGTCGAGGACACCATAATTGCTCTTTATTATAAGGAAATGTTTGATTCAAGAGCTCTACCTAGAATGCATACTCGTTTATTCATAAGAATGCACCATGTCACGAATTCGAAATACTAATAAAAAGGTTGTTGGGTCATGATCATGCCCAGCGGTGTTATGGTAAAAGTTTGCTTTATCTCTTGCTTTATCAGCAATTTGGGATCCTATCCTCCAAACAAAAAGAAAATTAGCAATAATCCTTAACTTAACTGTCAGTTAATGCAATGTAAACAAAATTGTGTACGTTCCAATTTATTGCAATGCAATGCAATGACAAAACATTTTAATCAAGACTGACTCCTAGATGAGTTTCTGAAACCTGTGTCTACTGGTCTTTCCTTGGCTTGTATTCAGAAAGGAGAGGTTTACACGTGAATGCGACCGAGGACAAGCCGAACTGAGCAGGAAAATATCACATGGGTGGTGATTTGCTTTATCTCTGATTATAGTGCAGATAATGAATTCAAAGAATTCCATCCATACATTCCAAAGTTGGATTAGTCTTTCGATGAATGGGTTCATTTGTGTTAAAGCGAGTGAGCGGAGCCTTCGATCAGCAAACTCTTCTGCAAATTTACTCATTGAGCGTTGAGAGAGTGAGCTGAAGAAAACTGAAATTGAGTAGTTGAGCGAGACAGCGGAAAACGTCCATTAGTCGACTGCCCTAGGGGTTCACTAAAAATTAATTTCATTACAATTAACTTATTAGTTTTAAAAAAACAATAAATTATTTGATGTGATAGAATAACTGCAATTAATTGATTGGTGTCATCGAATAACTGCAATCAATTAATTGGTGTCGTCAGTCAAAAACTGCAATTATTCAACTGATTTGAGCAATAATGGATGAGAGCATTCGTTCGTCAAATATAAGAATCTTCATTAATGTTCATCGAAACAACTCTCTACGTGATAGCTGATGAAGGTATCAGAGACAATAATGCGGCTACAGGGTAGGTCGGGGTAAGTCGGACCATCGGGAAAGTCGGACCTACTAATTTCAAAAGTTTATGAATTGAAAACGAAAGAAATAGAATATACCAACGATAAACACACACATTTATGGAATGTTCATGCCCTACCATTGGACCATCAACATTGCTCATGGCCATTGTATTAGTGAAGTGTCAGATAAAAACATGCCACTTAAAAAACATGCAAAAATGTCATCTTTGTTAAAGCCTCCCTTTGCTACATGAAAAATTTGGTGATAGTCTTCAAATACACATTTAATGTGGATATGGACATCATATCTATGAGAAACTTTCATTATTGTATTAGAATCAGGCTAGCTTAATTGAGAAATTTATTGTTTTTTAAAAAGGGGTAAATCGGACCTACGTAGCAGAAACAGTCGGGAAAGTCGGACCTATGCTACGTAATGTATTTTCTGTTTGTTTTTTTACAAAATTGTTTGCAAAATTTGTGGGATGATATACATTGGAGAGACTCAAAGAATGATAAAGAGCAGAATTATGGAGCACCTAAATCCAAACAACAACTGCAGCCATGTGTTATTGCATGCGATGAATATGCATGGAGGCCGAATTGACTTCGAATGGACATTACTGCACACAGGCGTCTCATATACTACTAAAAGGAGAACATTAGAGTCGCTATACATCAACAAATTTCCGAAGCAAAATCTGATGAATGGATGTTATGGACTTAACCTCGCTTGTCATTCATGAACTTCATCCTTTTCTTTCTTTTGTAAATAAGTCTTTTCCTTCATCTTACTTTTATTTGTATTTAGTAGTATTTACTCATTTTTGACTTCTGCTGTAAATTACTTTTTGAATGTTGCTCACGCTGCACTGGTAGTGGCCAGATTTGCATTGCTTGCATTTCTACATGTTCCATTGACAAAGCCGGAAGGCGAAAATTCTGGAAAAAATTACATCTCATTATGAGTACCCGAAGAAATTTTCGATTCTCTCAACGGTCTGTCCGGGTACGTGGAGAACCACATCATGCATTCGTATTTTCTGCACATTTAAATCACGAGTCAAACATTGAGTTGTTTTATACATAAGTTTTAATTGCTCTGTCTGACATAGATGACATGCTGCAATGTCATCGTTGCATTTTCCCAGCCTTCCTTATTCCTCACGATCGTCATTCTATGTCCTATAGTCGCCTCTTCAAATTTTCGATCTCACCATTTGACGTTTGCTTATGTATAAGTCTAATGAGTCATGCCATATTTCTAAGAAGTTCCCGTCCTGCGCACGAGTTGCAATCGTCCAATCACAGAATAGATAGAAAGTCAGCTGGTTTCCAAGAATCAGCTGGGAATTCTAGGAATTCGTCACTTCGCACAACTGCAAGGTCGGTTACTTATCTCACTCCGGCAATCATCGTTTTCAGATGCCACGCAACTATCAGAGAAAACGGGCCCAAAAGTATGGGAAGACTGCGCTCAACGATGTCATCCGGCGTGTCAAGACTGGTGAATCATTCCGTCGCGTTTCGAAGTGCACCGGTGTCCCAAAGACTACGCTATTACGTCATTGTCAGACAGATAGGTCCGTCAAAATGGGTCTACCACGGGTCTTAAGCGACGACGAAGAAAATCGACTGGTTGAGGTGATAATTTACCTTAGCAAGGTGGCTCTCCCGCTTGACTCGACTGACATCCGTCGACTTGTTCAGCACTACTTGAATGAACTTGGTCGTGTGACGCGTTGGGATGACAACTTACCGAGTTACGACTGGGTATCTGATCTCAAAAAGCGACATGCTAACCTCACGTCCAGGAAGCCAGAGATCCTTACTCTTGCTCGAGCCAAGAGCTTCAACCGACCCGTCGTTGATATGTTCTTTCAGATGTATGAATCGGAAGTTAAAGACTTACAACCAAATCATCTGTACAATCTTGATGAAACGGGACTCTCGACAAATCCTCTGAACAAGAGGGTCTTCGTTGCTAAAGGCGAGAGGTCAGCCTACATGCAAACACCGACAGCTGGTAAGACGATGTATTCCGTGCTCTTCTGTGCTTCTGCTGCTGGAGAGTACCTCCCTCCGTTCGTAGTTTATAAAGGCAAGGGAGCACCCTGGGACACGTGGGTGGGAAATGGACCCAAAGACGCTGTCTACGGCACTACAGAATCCGGTTGGATGGAGGCCAAGGCATTCGAGGCATGGTTTCGTGATTCCTTCTTGCCCATTATACGGCAGAAACACAACGGCGAAAAAGTGGTTGTTGTGTTTGACGGCCATGGCTCTCACCTGACTTTCACAACAGCTGAAATGGCAAAGGATGCCAACATCACACTGATCTGCCTACCTCCGCATTCGTCACATGCCCTTCAATCGCTAGATGTCGGAGTCTTCGGTCAACTGAAGAGGAACTGGGCCAATATCCTGAAGACATGGCAGCGTGAGACCCGATTGCAAGCAGTTGACAAGGCAGTATTTCCATCGTTGCTAGCGAAACTCTGCTCGACGATGGACCCAACTCATGCCATCTCAGGATTTCGTGGCGCCGGTCTGCATCCTGTGGACAAATCCAAGGTCAGCCACCGACTCATTGATGGTAAGACCTCGAATGTCAACGTGAACAGTCCCTCGCAAGCTCTGCAGGATGCCGTTCTGTCTGTTGTGAGTCCCAACCCGAGCGCTGAAACACAATCTGCTCTTGACAACAAAAAAGCCCGCCGAAGACGAGTTCAAGCCGAAGCAGGTGAAGTCTTGACTGCCGAGGACGCACTTCGGAGACTTAATGAAGAACAGCAGCGCCGCGAGGTGAAAAAACGGGTCTGCAAGCGCAATGAGTCAACCAGTCCACCTGATCTTCCTGAATCGCTTCAGGAAACAACCGATGAAAATCAGTTCCCAGAGGCCAGAATGTCCGACTTCTTGCTAGTGAAGCTGAAAGCAGGAGCAAAGATGGGACAGTTTGTCGCTCAAGTCACCGACCTTGCAGATGGCATCGCTGTCATCGATGGCATCGAGCCTCAAACAAGTTCGTTTTTCCACCAGAACCCGACGAGGCAACAATCGACCAAAATTACATCGAGAAAATCATAGCAAGTGAGGATGTTATCCCGGACAGACGTGGTTCCATTTACCTGGTGAATGGAATATCCCTATGCTAAAAACATTTAGTTCTATTTTGTTCTTTGTTATTTTCAATAGATTTTTGATTGGAAATCGACCAATCAGAATATCTGAGTTTTTATTTTACAAAATTAGCTTGTGTCTTCTACTTTTTTGAGCAGAAGATGGATCAACATTTCAATGGAGATATGGTATAGATCTAGTTTTAAGATAGATCTACTGCGCTTTTTTAAAAAAAATCACAATAGCATTAAATAACAACTGAGTGTCAAAACTTTGCTACCGGGTTTCGCTTCTCTGATGATCATTTGCGAACTTAGATTAAAAACAATTTTTTAAAAGCGGACATACTTGGAATAATTTTAGCTTAAAGTTGAAAATGGGTCCGAATTACCCCGACCTACCCTATGTGATGGATAATAATAAAATGCATATTGTAAAGCGGCGTAGCGTCAAATATGTGCAAAATGAGACAAAAAATTTGGGAAATCATGCGCTTATATTCTACGTATAATAGATTCTGTGTCCATATTCGAAATTATCGATAACTTAATCACTTGGAAGATATTTGACGAAAATCTGAAAATGTCATTTCCAACAATGAGAACAACCACAAAATTATGACTCAATTGGAAACAAGAATGACAAGTTTGCACACGAAATTACAGAGCTTATCACAGATTATTACGCATCGATCACCTAAGGGCATGTAGTGAACGATAATATAGCTAAAAATATGTTGTAGGGGAGAATGGGGCACATTCGTTTATTGCAATTGACACGAAAATGAAGCAAAAATTGTTTACTGAATTTAATTCTCACGAAGATATGTTGATATCAACCATCATCCCCTACCATCAGGGTTGGCATCCCATGGGTAAAATGGGTGGGTGGGTAAAATGGGTTTTTTCAAAATTTCGAATTTTTGCGATAACTCAAGCAGTACTATGCTTAAGCAAGGAATCTGTGATACTCTCTTTATCGAAATTACTGTTTGTGATTTTTGAATGTGATATGTAATACTCGATTTCAATTTCACATAAATAAAAAGTATTTCTATTCTATTCTTTGAAAGTTAGACTACTCTATTCAATATTTGCTCCATTGCTAATAGTTTACTCACAATCAGATAAAACAAAGTTTCTTCGTAAAACAATCTATTTCTTGGGATAACGTGAAACGTCAGGTAACAATAGACATACGTGTAAAAGTAAAAATTCGGATAGAAAACAAAAATCACTTTAACAGATCTTGTATAGCAAGTTTGTATAATTACGACTACAAATTCTGAAATAAATGCTCGCAAATTGCAATACAGAATACTCATCATCATCGCCATACGTCATCGCATGGAATAGGAAGGGTTCTCTAAAATACAATTTAAACTTCATGCAAAACAATTAAGCCTTTCCACCAGAAAAAAACCAACTTGAAATCCTATTGATCGGAGCAGCGAGTGACTATAATATCAACTTGCCTACAATTCAAACGAAATTGCAGACCAACCGCCTACCGGGAGATAGTGACGAGGTGTGCTAGGAACGACATAGTGCATGGAACTTTCACACATCATGGTAGGCCTCTTGCAATGCCCATTGTGCGTCTGCCGGGTTGGATGATTTGGCTTTCAGTATTGAGATATAATTAAGTACTCCAAAGAAAATGAGAGAACGGTATATTGTAACATAATTTTGCCATCGGAAATACATGCACATGGATTATTTTGAACCCTTCTATTTCTGAAACCCAGATCATCCAACCCGGCAGACACGCAGTCATAGTGGGTAAAACAAGAGGCTTACTATGATATGTGAAAGTTCCATGTAGCCTACTACGTCGTTCCCTACACAACTCGTCGCTAACTAACGGACTATTCAAAACGAATACTAGCTATCAACAATCGTAACCAAATGTCGCATCAACATTGGCAGTTTTCAAAGGACTCCTCCAGGCCAGCTTCCTCCGTCACTCCTCCATCTAGAGACAGAAGGTGGGAAACAGTGACAAGGCGCCCAACCTTCTCAATTGTTAGTCGGTTCCTGAGAGGTGACTGGACAAGGGCGCCAGTCGAAAAGATCCTCTCGATGATACAATATTTACTAAATTTACAAAAAATATAATTGGGGTTTCTCTACCCCCTGACTCTGCCCTTCTACAGTGTGTGCCCACCCCATTAGAATAAGGCTCAAAATAGATGTTATGATGTCACGTTAAGAAAATTCATTTTTTTGAAAAAACCCATTTTACCCATGGGATGGGTTTTTCCAACCCTGCCTACCATGCCTGTAAAATTATCGGTTCTACTGCTATGCACTCCGTTACGTCAGAAAGTAACTTTTTGGACCCAATTTGGAAATTTTTCATTTCTGTGTGTGTTTTTGTGCTCCTGACTCATTACGTGGGCCAATCTTCAAACTTTTCACGTTGTGAATTTAAGTTGATGTACTAGAATGATTCATATTTGAACTTTTGAACAATAGTCCTTAGAGTGTGAAAAATTTCGACTCGAGTTACATCAAGCGACATGGGGTACATTCGTGCAATACCTTTTCAATAAGATAAATATAATTTGAAATGTTACGTCAATATAATATTGGTTTATATCTTACTTTTCGACATACCGCGTGGAGTCAAAGAACAAACGCGGCAAAACTCTATAATGTACCAGGGAGCTGGACATCTCTCTCGAATTGGATGACGATGACATTCCACCAACTTCATCTAAGGTCCCCAAGAATGTTCCTACTCTCAGAGTAGCGCCAAATGAGATTTGTGCAGGAAAATGTTACCTTGTTTCTATTCGCGGCGGCAGCAGAGGTAAAAACAACTTCCGCTACGTTGCCCGCGCTATCACCAATATCGATGACAACGGGATGCTCTGACGAACGGATACCGAAGCGTCGACGGCTCTAAAATGTTCCCAGGATGACATCTTCGCAATACCAAGTGATAACATAATAAGTCAATTACTCGAATCAGTTGACGAAGTTCGTGACAATGGTCGAAAGATTCACGTGCGCTTTAGTCAAAATGTTGAGATCAAAGTGAACTGAAACCTATTTTTTCAGTTATTTTTCTTGTAAGTTAGTTTCGTTTCTGGTCTTGTTTGTTACATTTTATGGATATTTTTATCACAATTTGCCAAAGAATGGAATTCATATTCTTGCTAATTAATTATATACCTTTGAAGTTTTGATAAGTCATAATTATTGATTATTGGATTAGTAAGGACAACAATTCCATCACAATAGAAAAAAAACGCGAAAGTACCCCACTACCTGCACGAACCTAACCCACCCATGGGGCAGGTTCGTGCAGGTTGTCACACTTAAGAAAAAGTAGGTTTTATGAAATAACCAAAGACCACATCCTGAAGTCACGAAAAACATCCTCAATATCCACTATTAGGCTACTAAATCAGCAATCGAACTTCTCATCTCGTAAACAGGGGCATAGAAATATAGAACTTTCATTTTTATGCACGAATGTGCCCCGTTCTCCCCTACATCAAAACTGGCAAGACGCTCGTCGAACATACACACGTGAGAAATGAAATGAAATGTAGAAATTCAGGGAACTTCTAAATTAGATTCAACGAATTTTCGTAATTCAAAATTGCTTGTTCCAAATATGAACTCCAAACTTCAACGTACAGACTCATATATTCAAATGGCTCTATGGCTCTTCAAGGGGCCCATGCTGAAGCTTTGCTGCTTCTTTCTAACACTTGTTGTTGATTGTAAATTCGCAAGCATATATGTTGATATCCTACCTTCTAAGTTGAAGCAATTACTCATAAATATTTATTTAAATACAGGCCTAACAACCTAATCAAAAATATGTTTGACGAAAATAGGAAAATATACAACAAAATGAGAACTCCTCAATTTGGCTTCAAAACTGTGTGCACGAAATTGCTGTTTATCACAGATAAATACGCCTTTGATAGTACCACAGTCTTATCATCTACATCTACTTCGTTTCGAAGGATAACGGGCATGAAGAGCATATTTCTTTGTGACCAAAGATTCCAATAATTTTCTTCTTTTCCGCTGCTTCAATCTTATCTCTTCAATTTCTTTTCCTGTCTTGAGCAGTAGAGCCTCTTGGAGATACTCTATTTTTTCTTATTCCTTGGCTTTCAAATGTATTATGTAGGGTAGGCGCTGTGGGATTGCTGCATGTTCTTTATAAGCTGCATGTCTGGCTGCTTCATAGAGATACTCTCATGTATGGGCTTGTCCGACTTCGGTTGGTATTTCAGTCAATTGAGCTGAGATCTTGGGCAATTGAAAATTATACCTTCCTTTGCCAACGATGGCATCGACCAATTGAAAATCCCCTATACTAATGGACCAGGAAGCACCGTTAGGACTGCCTTGACTAGCTTACCAAGTAAGGGTTATCAAATAATTTCATTTTCTATCGTCAATACGAATATACGATTCCAAAATGAGTCTAAACGTTCTCCTGGAACAAAGTGGATGTCCAGGTGAACGGAATACAGTCGAATTTCATAAGACAGATTGTTCACTTCTTTTCAGATAACATTGGGTAACTCTTTGGCAATGTCCAGTAGTTGGTTTTGAATACCTTCACATATTCTTTTCAGGGGATCTAATCCTACCAGTTGATGAAGAAACAAATTGTTTAATGGCAATTAGTCAATCAAGATGACTGCCATTATCAATCTTAAAAAAAGCTTTGTTTCTCGGAAGGTACTCAAAAATTCAAGAACAGTACAGAAAAAATTCCCTACTCCTCTCTCCCGCCCTTCTGTTTTATAACGTTTTTGGAAATTTTCTCGAGACCTAATTCCGGAAATTTCCGGAAGAATCTCACCCATGTTGACAACTGATGGCTTTCAGGATTCTAATTAGCAGAATATCCAGGTGATTTTTATTTAAAAAAAGCGAAAAATTCGAATCCTTAATTTAGGAAAGCGAAAAAAAGGAACCCGTAATTTTTGCATCAAGCATTGTAGAAGTGCGTTATAACGAAGAGTGCTACAAAATGTGCCATCAAACCATACGCTACCATGAATTGGACGAACTTGTGTAGATTTCGAATATTAGACTAGATGCTGCTACAAAAATTGCACATTTTTACAACCAAATCCAAGCTTTACGCTACAAGGTTGTAATTATCTCTGATTGTTGACACAACTATTCTCGCTGAATTTTGTGTGAGCATTCCTGAGTGATGTATTTACCAGAAGCCTCGAGATGTTGAAGCACATGCCGCATAGCTTAGCAGACAAGCTATGGATACATGTAGTAGTTGAAGCATGACGCAATCTACATTCACTACAGCAATTTATACGGAAATAAAATTATTTACAGAATATACGTGGTGTGATCCAAAACTCCCGCCTAAACCTACTTAACCTTGATAACCATGTGATAAGATGATGTATTTCAGATGTATATTTAGATCTATTCTCATAGAAATTATCTCGCCGAATTTTCTTTTTCAGTTTTTTATTTATTTTTAAAAATATTTTACATTTTTAACATGAATTTCTGTATTTCTGATAGGATCGAGTCGATTTTTGTCTTATATTATATTATTGATGATTTTTGTGCCCTATTTACGGATATCTTTGCCATGAATATTGCACGTCTTTTGTTAATTGCTTCATGTGTTACGATATCAATCAGTGAAGTTTTTTCAGCACACGCAATTTAAGAGAAATCTGTCAACGATGGTTCTTTGTTTTTCTATCAGTTTTCATGATGGATCGTGTTTCGCAGAATATATGGTAGTGTGATACGACCCCTCCTGATCGCGGGCTTCTAATGGTGACACATTCTAAAGGAATTAAGCTGGGGATATGGAAGCAAGCTCCATCGAGAACTACTGCTTATTTCTGGTAAGCGAATTTAAAACGCGGAAGAATTTTTTGTCAACTGTTGGTCTCCGCAGGAGATTCGCGGAAAGAGAAAACGATCAGATTGTGCGAGTGAGTACTGCACACACAGAAGATAACCATCCCGAGTGATCATAAGAGAGTTGCGAATCATTATCACTCCTGTCAAGACATCATCGAAAGACTTTGGATTAGCAACTTGGCATAGTTTTTTTCGTACCGTTTCTGTCACCTGAAATGAAAGGGGAACGGACTCTGGCGGCACAGCAAATTTGGAAATCTCCTCGGAATGCGCACGGAGATCTTTCTGAACTGCATTATTACAGAGGATGAACCCGTTAAGTTTGTATCCTCCTCAAAAAAAGACGACGAGACTGCTGAGTGGCGGCGATCAGGCGAGTCTGCTGCCTGAAAAAAAAATGACGGAACGATCACATCGCTTGGCGTTGCGTGCTGACGGTCCTTTGATCGCTTCGGGGATCGAAACAGTTTGACTTTGCGGATAAAGGAGTAAGAATCCAATAGCGAATATTTAATTCAAATCTTTTATCTGAAGCGAGAAAGAAAATAAGAAGCCACGAAACATTCCCTCTACTTGCTTCATGACAATGCTCCGATGTCACACACCTCGCAGGCGACAAACCAATGCTTAACGAGAAAAAGGATTTTCAACTAGAGGCTCCTCCTTATTCACCTGACTTCTGGCAAGTGACTTCTTTCTATCTGTTTTCTCTTCCTCAAAAAGCCATCATCGTGGACACCATTTTGAATCGCCAGTTGATCTTCGGGATGCAGTGAATTTTTTTTTTTGATTTTTTTGGACTTCTTTTTTTTCATAAAAGCTTTTTTGTGAGACTTCTGTTGGCAAAAAAGTGACGATGCTCACGGCTCAACTATCATACAAAAAAAACTGTTTTATGGAAACAAACAATTTTTTTTCCGTTTAATTATTAGTCAGAGTTATTGTATCAGCTTAACTGTCCAAGTAATCTAAATATATTAATTCTAAATCGCTAGAATTTATAGGAAAAAATCTGAAAATCAGACAAAATAGGTATGGAATAATGTAGTGCAATACTGGTGTAGATCTAGCAATTTTTGATCTGTAATTCCAGGTGGTTATATAAAAATAGGCTACACATTTCCGATCATATCAGTATCATATTAGTATTTTCATTACTGAATGCAAAATGATTATAATATATGTTGACATTTTGGTTATAGTTACACGTACTTCACGAAAATCACAGTGAAAGCGACAGTGTAATAAAAAATTCAACGGAAAATGTATGTAGGCAGATTGTGTATATGATCATCTAAATTTCCTATTTATCAACATTATGCAATACACCTCAATCATTTGCATAAACTGAATAGTTTGCTTCAATGATCCAACATCAATCTTCCAGAGAACTCAGTAGTAGGCCTCATCAGGTAAGTCAGCATGGATTGATGCCTCGAATTATATGACAAATAGTTACGATAACATTCATTTGTAGCATATAAACCTCTAATACTTTAAGCATGCATCAACACAAACTCGTGTAAGAGCTATATCCGCCGAGAAGATACATCAGACTGACCCTGCTTGCAGAGGCGTCGCTAAGGAAACATCATTGGGGGGGGGGTGTTTGCTAAATTTTACCTGATTTACAACCAAAAACCAAAATTTACCTGATTATTGCACACACGCATACTCACACACATTCCAACATGTTTCATGTTTATATCCTACAGAAGAGGTACCTAGTCACCTAATCGGTCGGAAATGACGCCTATAAATGAAAAATAATTTGATTTGTGGTTCATGCGAATATTATTCATTTGGAGACTGAATAAAAACGACAATTAATTTTTTTCAACTATGTAATACAAAGTTCACTATTGAAATTGTAAGAAGTCACTCAGTTTTTTTCTCTTCGATTCTTGAGTATTGACCATTTTCTAGACAACTTCAGTAAGTCTATTTGCCGATGACGTTAAGTTAATTTGTGCGCAATTGGATCCCGTATTCTCGACTGTTAAGGAATTTTTCGATGGTGTTTGCATCGAGAAAGCTAACACGCTGTTGACAATAAGCTTCTACGCACAGGGAAGACGGTGTGCCTTATTCATACCGTGCGCTTTCCGCGGGAGGCATGGCATGCGAAAAGAAATTTGTGTCTCAACCGATGTGACCTCCCTATTTCGCCTTTATATGATGAATTGTAATTGTCATTCCTTCTCTTTTTTCTTTTTTTCTTTACTCTTTTACGTGTATATACCATGTATTGCCTACAGTATAATTATTATTATTACTGTACCAATTAGATTTTTTCCTATTCACTGAATACTCTGTCGCGGAGACGTGAAATACCAGGTTGGTGTCTGGCGCGAGTTATCTCACTGTCAGTATTAGTACTGGTAGCTCGCGATTTCTATGTAGCGTGAAATAGACCTGTGATCTTCATCATCCGCTTTGCTGTGATGTGTGTCATTTTTCATGACTAGAATTCTGTTCACTGTGGTCGCGATTGTCGGTATGTCACTTTATGCATGAAGGTCCTGACGATGGACAGCGGTGCTGTCTGAAATATCGGTCAAATTTATTTATTTATGAATTTTTACAATAAAATCATCGTCGAAAAACTTCTCTTCTCAAGAATGTGTTAGTCTTGAATGAAAAAGTTACAGTTTCTGCTGATGCTTCGCGACATCAGTAACTAAATGGCATAAAGTTTCAAATGATTTTATGTATTAATTATTGCTTTAATAGCAAAAACCTTCACAGGTTTTGTGAAGCCAAAAGGTTAAATGCTATAAATCGGATAAGTTATAAATGACTTGTAATTAATTGTTATCGAGACGCGCTTTATAAAGATGTAGGAGTAGAATTAATAAAACACGATTATTTCATCACAAATTGATCTAAACGCCTAAAGCGAGACTGCGTTATGTCATACATGTAGCTATGACATGGATTTTCGTCGTCGAGGCGCGTTTTGTTAATAAGACTACTGTGCAGTGTATAAATGGCATGGAATTGTTATCGAGAAGCTCTCAGTAAAGATATAAGACTGCAATTCATCATTTCATCACAAATTGGTCTTTGGGTCCATGGCCTAAAGCGAGACTGTTTGACATACCGGGTATGGTTTTGTCATCAATGCGCACTTTATGAATGGACTGACTATAATAAATGCCATAGAGCTGTTATAGAGACACGCATGTGAGAGTTCAAATAAGAAAACACATGATTTACCCACTTCTGTAACGTGGACCTAAAGAGAGACTTTTGCGAGTCCACGTCATATGACCAGGGTGACCACTTCGCAAAGCCAAAAATTCTGACCACCTCATATATCATCAAACCAACCAAGAATTTCTGTCGATTAAATAGGCCAAAAAAGGTCCAACTTGTAAATCAAGTACTACCAGGGTGGCGGCCAAATTTCAAGCTTCAAATTCCCGGGCTATTTCATCGAAATTCCATGGTTTTCTTTTAGTAGGAATGAGAACGCGGTGTCACAAAAAATCCAGATATATTCTAGGGAGCCCATACGCTACTCTTCTGGGACCCATTTTCAGTTTTCATTAGATTACGTGAAATCCAAGAGTCAATTCTAAATAGTTATGAATCCTTATGCGCCTAGAAACAATCGGCTCTTTGCTGTGACAAAAAATGCATTGATCATTAATGAACTAAGACCATAGATAGCTTAATAACTAATTAGAGCTCAACCGTATAGAGGCAAAGTTTTCTTTTTATGTTTTCTAAAGCGCCGAAGGTGAAACTTCCAGGCTTTTGCGAGCAGAACTAGCAACATTTTTATGTTTTCTAAAGCGCCGAAGGTGAAACTTCCAGCTTTGCGAGTATAATAGGTAGAAATTTTGTGTGTAAAGCGCCGCGCGCAATGAAACTTCAGCCTTAGCAGTATAACTAGTAAATTTTTTTTGTTTTCTAAAGCGCCGGAAACTTCCAGCCTTTTGCGAGTATAATTGGTAGAATTTTTGTGTTTTCTAAAGCGCCGCAAGTGAAACTTCCAGCCTTTAGCGAGTATAACTAGTAACATTTTTATGTTTTCTAAAAAGCCGCAGGCGAAAATTCCAGCCTTTAGGGAGTGCAACTAGTGGCATTTTTCACCAAAAATGAAGTAAATTGCGTGAAAGTGTCACACATATCAATGACACAGTCGTATGGCAACCAAAAAATTTATGAAGTCGTGAATATTTCGTCCAGATGTTGTGCAAGATTATTGGATATTTCAATTAAGATTCGAAGCAATTTAATAGAAATGATGGGCTTAATAAAGGTCACATTAAAGGCAGGTGAAATCAAGAAGTTCATTCATTTAACTTGATGGGAAAAAATCACAAAATGACATTCCTGGGCTACTTAATGGCTAATTGGCTATTTCGCTAGAATTCCCGGGCGATTCCCGGTCCCCCTGGGCGCGGCCGCCACCCTGGTACTACCTTTGGAAAAAATTGAACATCCTTATTGCGAGTATTTATGAAAATATCTAATAGTCTTAAATACAGATATAAGATACCGATGTGCGTTGAAATTAAATCAATATTTAGACGTATCTTCCCACTTATAGAAACATACACATACATACGTACAGAAAAAATTAAAAACTACATTTGGCATCGATTTTAGAATTCATTATTCTAAAAAAATAATACAGATCCAGATGCAAAACCACATATAAAAATATTAGGATATGACTTTGCCTGCACTAATTACTTTCAGTCTTGAATGATACATTTGAAGCGGGCAACCGATTTATGAGAACAAAAATCTTTAAAACAATTATTATTATCTAAAAACAATTATTGATGCACATGGTACATTTGAAGAGGTACCGGTATCGAATATATATAGCATCCAATTGAAAACAATATCTACAGTCTTAACAACAAAACTCTCACTTTCTGAACATTTTTGAGATAATAGAATCAGAAACACTATCCTGACGTTTAGCGTTACGATGAACGTTAGATGAGTAGTTAACCTGGAGAGCGAGAAATATCACAATGATAAAAAAACACTGATAAGCAGGAATTTATAAAATTCTGACTTTCTGACCAAGGGCCTTAATTTCTGACCATTTCTGACCATTTCTGACTGGTCAGAAAATTCTGACCAAGTGGTCACCCTGCATATGACATTGATTCGTCGTCGAGGTACGTTTTTTAAACATATTATAAATGACATGGAATTGTTATCGAGACGCGTTCCTGTAAAGACATGGGAGTACAATTAATAAAAAATGACATGGACCTATTTCCATTTAGCGTTTTGTAAGAAAAAAACAATTACTTCGTTTACAGTGTGCAAAACATATTTCATTAAGAAAATTCACATGTAATATTAGAGGAATGCATAGCAATGATATCTAGTAACATCTAATTAATTACTTATCCATTTACTAAAACATGGACGTACTGTCAAAAAGATAAATAACATGGAGTTACTGTCCCTGCGCCTATATATGTGCGCGTGTGACTGACGCGGTATGAGGAAGGTTCGATGAAATCCACCGTAACGATGACGTCATCTCCTCAAGGGACAACGCAATAGCCAGAGCTTATATCAATCAGCGGTTAAATATACACTACCCAGCTAGGCAGAATGAGTTGCAGGCGTTTCAGCGTTAGGTGATTTAGTGCCAATATTCACTGGCCACATTATAGGTAGTGATGAAAATTTTCCGGAAAATTTTGAATCAAAATTTTCCGTGGAAAATTATGGAAAATTATGGATTATGGAAAATTTTGAAAAATTTTGAAAGTTTTGATTTTTTTGATAGGCCCTATAATTTGAGCGCTTCCACTGCCGATGCAGCTGCGTACCAATGAATTGGGCCTAAAACTCTTGATTTCATCATTATTTCGATTAAAGCGATCGTAGCAATACGATTTCCGTCCGCGGATTTTTGAACATTCCTTTGTCACCAAAGGCTTGTGCTATAGCATTTTTAATTATCACAGACACCGCTTGGGATAACGTGAATCTTGCTTTACAGTGTAGGGGTATAATTTCATGCAATGAGAAAGATCTGGAGCAAAAATAGTAGCCTATACTTCATCTTGGAGTTTGCTAGCTTGAAAGTTAAGCTTTTTTATGCAGCGTTGATCATAGTGATACAGATTCTCCATGTGTTGATGAACATGTGAAGTATAAGCACACAGTCCACGCAGTATTCATGAGCGACCATATTGGAAGATATGAAGACTATAAACTCGTGAGATATTTGGAAACTAAAGATATCTGTGATGTGTAAAAGAATATTATAGCTTATATAATAGCTTCAAACTTCTGGCGCGATGTCCGATATCTTCATTGAGGATACATATCCTCCATTTATAGTTCAGATGGTTAGATAGTTCCAAATCGATTTCAGATCTGCCCAAATGAATTTCAGATATGATCCAGATGAATTGGAGATTCTCCAGTTGAATTCAAGATCTTTTCAAAGTTGAGCTTGTGACAGATATCTGAAATTCAGCTAGAGAAATCTGAAATCCATCTAGTCTGAAATTCATTTGGAAAGATCTGAAATAGACATGGAAAAGGTGCAGTTGGTACCAAAAATTAACATACAGGGATGATATAGAAGTTCTCGGACTTTGAATATTACATAGTGTGACGATTGATATCTAAGTCCAGATTTCTGTGACTGCGAATGACAGTGGGAGTTAGGACATGGTTGGGATCTCTACATCTATGGCCTGGGTTTGGCAGCCTTCCTTATCGCAATCTTCTTTATTGCATTGACGTGATATTGCTTTTATGTGTTTGAGTTTGAAATTTGTAATGCGCGGCTACTGACAGTCGAGCCTGAACCTCCCAGGCGTACGGGTATGCATGTATGTAAACTGATAATAAATACCATTCCTTCCGTGACAAAACGACTCCTCATACGCAACATTTATGGCGACCACCTGGAGTAATACTACTACTGCAGTAACTCAAAACTCTGGCTCATTAATTCCTCCTCCAATTCTTCCTAGTAATCCAAAGTCTGCGGATTGGGAATATTTCAGGAGAACGTTCGACAATTATTTACAAATTGTCAATGCAACAGAGTCTCAAAAGAAGCCAGTATTCTTAAATTGTTTGGGTCCAGATGGACTAGCTATTTACGATGGATTGCCAGATTCAAAGGTTACTTACAAAGATGCAGTGGACAGATTTGATGAGCACTTTACTGGAAGGACATCAGTCTTGCTGTTGAGAAAACAGTTTTACGAAGCTCGTCAAATGGTCAATGAGTCTGCCACAGAATTTGCTTGCAGATTACGTAGAATTTCTCGTGATTGTAATTTCGGATCAAGTCTAACGACGATGTTACGCGACATCTTTGTGGTGGGGGTCAGAGACGATCGCCTTGGTGAACGACTACTTGCAGAATCTGCAGAAGTACTGACTTTCGATGCAGCCCTAATTAAAGCAGAATCATTTGAGCGTGCCCGGACTGAAAGAGGGGTAGTACATCCTTTCAATGTACATTCAGTGTCATCAGAGCAAGCAAACAGGATGAAAAACACGTTATTGAAGTCATCCCCTGGTAAAAACAAAGAACATAAAGGTCAGGTCAAAGATGTAATATCAAACCATGTTCCTGGTAAGATATGTTACAGATGTGGTTCCAAATTTCATCTCGCAAACGCAGATAACTGTCCAGCTCGCAAAGCAGAATGTAAGTTGTGCAAAAAGAAAGGTCACTTCGCCCGAGTTTGTAAATCGCAAAAATCAACTTATGCAAATGAAATAATATCGACTAATGATGACGATGAAAGCGCTTATTCAATATTTGCGTTCGAAAATGCTGACGTTGCTCGCAATGTAAGAATCAATGGTATACCTGTTGTAGGATTAGCAGATACAGGAGCAGAAGTTAATGTTCTACCAAATGACATTCTTCCTAGAGATAATCTACTTTCATCTGCAATGGTCATAAAAGCTTGGGGAAATTTCGAAGTGCCAGTTTTGGGATATTGCGAATGTAGTGTAGCATATAAAGGCAAAGTTGTTCGAGATACTTTTTACGTAGTTGATCTTTCAAGCAAGAATGCCAGAATTTTGCTTACGTATCCCTTATGCAAGAAACTTGGAATTATTGCAGAGTTGGCTGCTGTTGATGCTGATTCGCAAGTGATAACGTCTACCATCAATACAGTGGTTGATAACAAATCAAGTATACAGAGGAAGAATTTATTGCTTAAATATGAAAATGTTTTCAGTCAAATTGGGAAATTAAATGATAAGTACGAGTACTTTATCAAGATGAAACCAAATGCTGTTCCCTTTTCCCCTCCTGCAATTCTCCCGAAATTAAAGCAAGAGCTACAAAACATGACGAAGTTGGATATTATAGAGCAAGTAAATGAACCAAGTGACAGGTGTGCTCCTACTATAATAATTTACAAGAAATCAGGAGACTTGCGAATTTGTGCTGATTTAAGAAAGTTAAATCAATACGTCAGTAGGCACTCATTTTAATTGCCTACTTTCAATGAAATTTGCTCGCAAATTGCCGGAGCGACATGCTTTTCTCGCCTGGACTGCAAAAATTCTTATTGGCAAGTTCCAATAGCATCGGGGAGCCAGCCATTACTTACTTTTTCAACGCCTATTGGAAGATTTCGATACAAGAGGCTATGCTTTGGACTGAATTCTGCTCCCGAAATTTTTCAACGGGTTATGGCGAGTATCTTGTCTGGTTTGAATGGAGTTTTTCATTATATCGACGATATAATAGTTCATGGAAGGACAGTCGAGGAGCATGATCAGATATTGGAATTGGTACTTCAAAGATTGCAAGAAGAAGGGGTTGGATTAAACAAGGCGAAATGCGAGTTCCAGCAGTCTAAGATTGAATTTCTTGGACAAGTTTTAGATCAAAACGGAGTGAAACCATCACCTCAAAAGTTGGATGCTATTCGGAAAATGAATCCACCAGATACCAAGGAAGGACTAAGAAGTTTCCTTGGTCTAGCATCATATGTTGGAAGTCAATTCGTACCCCATTATAGTACTTTTGCAAAACCATTGCGAGACATGGTTACGGACGACAAATTTAATTGCACAAATCAAGAGTATAAGTTAGCTTTTGATCGTCTACGACAAGAACTGTTGAAATGCCAACAATGCGCATTTTTTGATCCTACAAAGAAAATAACCCTTCAATGTGACGCAAGCAAATTGGGACTTGGTGGCGTATTACTGCAAAATAATGTACCTGTTTTCTATGCTTCAAGAACCACTACTCCGTTAGAACAAAAGTATTCTCAAATTGAAAGGGAATTTCTTGCGATCGTGTTTACTATCAATAGATTTCGTCTTTATTTGGTTGGAGCATCGTTCGTCGTTGAAACGGACCATTTACCGATTGTGCAGCTGTTTCATAAACCCATTGATCTGATTTCAAACAGAATTCAAAGATGGATGATAAGTATTCAGCATTACAATTTCGAATTAATCCATATTTCCGGAAAGAGCAATGTCCTAGCTGATGCGTTGTCACGCAATTCGATTGAGTTTCCACAGACAGAAGAAGAAACTGTATCTGAAACAACGATATGTGCAGTTTTGAAATGTTTACCTCTTAACCTTCAGCAAGTTGCAGAGGCAACAACAGCAGATCATGAACTGTCAACAGTGATAAGAGCAATTAACAACGATTGGATTGATCAATCTTGGAAAACATTCAAACCATACTATCAAATTCGCTACCAGCTTTCTTTGAAATGGAACAAAGGACTTTGTATTATTTGCAATGGGGATAGAACGGTGATTCCCGAGCCGCTTCGGAAAGAGTTACTACACCAAGCTCACGAAGGTCACATTGGAGCTAACAAAATGAAATCACTTCTCCGACCTTTTACATATTGGCCTGGAATGGATAAGGCTATCGAAGAATTTTGCAGGCATTGCATGTTTTGCACCTTGCATTCTACACGAACTGATCAGAGCCCCATAAATCCAGTGGCTGAGAAGGAAACAGTTTCATGGAATAAAGTGGCAATAGACCTTACAGAACCATCTCAACTCCTTGAAGGAAAGACTCTATTGACAATCATTGATTTATACTCAAGATTTCCGGAAGTTTATGTCCTGCGGAATGGTAGTAGTGCCGAGGTAATCGCCAAACTTTAAGAACTTTTTGCTAGATGGGGCATGCCTGTGTATTTAGTGAGCGATAATGGCAAATCATTCGTATCTGATGAATTCGAGAACTTTTTGCTAAAATGCAATATCATACATGTGAAATCCTCAGTTTATTTTCCTCAGTCAAATGGGACAATTGAAAGATTTCATCGAACGTTAAAAAGCAGGTTATCGCGCTTAAGATCTGAACATCCTAGATTACCCTTGCAAGAATTGATTTGGAAAGTTCTTTTCGATATTCGCAGTTCTCCAAACGAAATAACGGGAACAACTCCATTTTATCGGATGACTAACCGTAACATGCTCATTCCATTGCAAGCTATACGACATGACTCTACACCAACGAGAATCGTGAGCAGTAAACGATCACTAACAAATCTATATGCGAAACCACAGAACCAGTACCGGCATTACAAACCTGGGGACCAGGTACTACTGAGAAACGGAAAAGGGGCTAAGTATGATAAGAAGGGAGTGATCATGACAAAAATTGGGAATGCAACATATGATGTGAAATTAGAACGATCGCAACGGATAACAAGAATTAACCAGTATAACATGAAACCCCTGCACAAACGTGGTGGTGATCATACGGATCGATGGAATGCTGAAGAATGGTTAGATGACTACGAAACTTATCATTCAGTGCCAGTGAGTCAAGCTCAAAGGAGATCGGCAAACAGCGCGAATACGGTTCGCAGATATCGGCGGCGCCAAAGAAGACCAGTTGACAGATATGGGCAATCTGTCAGTCATTAATAGATAAGGGACATATTTCTTTTAGGCTTGTTAGGGAGTGTGACGATTGATATCTAAGTCCAGATTTCTGTGACTGCGAATGACAGTGGGAGTTAGGACATGGTTGGGATCTCTACATCTATGGCCTGGGTTTGGCAGCCTTCCTTATCGCAATCTTCTTTATTGTATTGACGTGATATTGCTTTTATGTGTTTGAGTTTGAAATTTGTAATGCGCGGCTACTGACGTCAATCACCAAAAAAGAAATTTCAAAATTTTCCATTTGCATCACTAATTATATAGGTAAGGTACTGGAATTACATTTCAATTCCACTTAGATATTTTAAATTTAGCAGAGCTAACTCACATCGTCTTATGTTCCAATTTTTAAGAAAATGCGAGGCGACTGTTCCTCCTGCTCGCATATACAGTCATCCCCGGTGCAGGTCGTTTTCAGCGCGCTATGTTTGACCGCTTTCGCGTGACAAATCAATATCATCAACGGCAACTAACCATATACTTTCTGGTGTCTAGAAAGGATGAGAATTTCCCGACATTACGATGTGTTTTTGTGACGTGTTTTTGTGGCTAAGAACAACGTCAGTGAATATTGGAGCTGAATCGCCGGCAAACCGGCGGTTTGCCTGAAATTTCTCATTTTACCTGAATCTTTTTATTAATTTCATATTGGGGGGGGGTGTTACGGTCCCTAACACCCCCCCGGTCGCGACGCCTCTGCCTGATTGCCTCGTGCATCGACAATTCTTTGACAGCGAAAGCATCTGCGTAGAGCGCACGGAGAGATGTTTTCGTACCAAGATTGTCGAACACGTTCCTTAATGGGTGGAGCTCGTGGAGCCGGATCACAATCAACACCACAACCTTCCAGCATCATCCGGCATATCCTCTCATTTGGATCCTCCATAAATACCTACATACAATTTAAGCTGGTCTCTAATGAAACATCCAAAATCAGGATTAATTCAAAATAATGTGTTTAATTATGATCCTCAGGATGTTTCCAGTTACGGACAAAATCTATTAGAAATCTGAAAATTATTCTCTTGCCCACATAAGTAAACGATATTCAACATAATGAATAATAATCGTGTTTAATATCAGATGACACTACCGAGTCCTGTGTTGAAGATACACCTGCAGGGTAGCGTTATGCCTGGTAATATGAAACGTGAGGATTTGAAATACATTTTCGAATTAAAATGATGTAAATGCAACATTTAATAGCTTTTCTACATTCATGCATAAATTGAAATGCGTTCTCAAACTTCATGAAGAACCCAAGCCCAAGCATTTTGTCAGTCACTTCGCAGTTGCTCTTAATGAAATATCCACCCCTCCAAATTCTGTTAGTAAAATAATAAATATATAGCAGCATCTCAAATCGATGTAATACCTTCATTCTAACATGTAAATGCAAATTAATGATCCAATCCTTCTGTCACAAGAAACATTCGGAAATTTTAACCTAATTTTGAGATAGGAATCCTAAATCTGAGTTGAAATATTTCATGAAAAAATAAGAAGTGTTGACTGCAAAATAACAAGCATTTCACAGTTTTATTTCTTTGTGAAGTCGATTTTGACTTTAATAATCCAGCAGGGTATCTCATTAAATGATATAATCACAATTAATTCTACATTGTGATTTGCGAAAATTTCACGCGGTAAGACCAGTAAAATTTTAATCCATCCCAAAATACTGATATAGTTAAACAAACGTTTGTTGAGTTCTCCATGTTTGAGTAAACATTACAGGCATATCTGCAGGTGCTGCATCATCCATGACCATATTGATAAGACTTGAGAGGAGTCACGATCCAAAATATGGCACAAGGTTCCAGCTCATAAGATCGCAGGAGCTTGAATTGCTTTTTGCGGTATAACGACTGAAATAGGGCATTACGAAGCGATACTAATGAAGTGCTACAGAACAGCTCTGATATTCTCATGTCTACAATTGGGAGCAAATAAATCGGAGGTGAATTGAATGCCTGATTGCATCGTCGTATAAGAGTCTGAAAATGGTAGACTATACAAGGAACTCGTTCGAAGCAAAATATAGGTTCAAGGGAATAGAACATGTGACTGCATCAGTCATAACCGACTAGACCAACATAGACATAATTGTCATGATTGATGAGTGTCCTGAGGAGGTCGTTGTCCTAACATCATCCATAAATCCAGACCAAAACAAAATGTTGAATTTGTTTACAGAATTTAAAAAATTCAGCCAAGAGACATATCAAGTTCTCAAGTTTTTGATGAAGACTCATGAATTTTGGTGTTCATGCTGTTTGCGAAATTTCCTTGGTAGTCCTTGAAGTGTGGATGCCAAAACATGCTTGATACTTGGTCTTTGTACCTGATCCTGTAATAGGCAATTTTTTGCATCTTTCTCCTGTTTGCCTACTTGCGATTTGGTGCTTGAGATTACTTTACTGAAGTGGCATGAAACATTCGATGTGAAGCACTCCATGATGTCACTTAGTGCGGAATTTTGGCGAGTAACCATAGTAGGTATATGACAATAACTTTTGAACATATTTTATATGCTTAACATCAAAGACTGAAAAGGCTCTGTTAATTAATGTGAAACGATGTGAAACAATGGTGAAACCATAGACATCGGATGAAACGCATTAAACGCCATTAAGTAACATTGTTAATTTTCTTTGCTCTTCCCCTTGCCCCTCATTCTGTGTCCTTACTTTCTAATTGGCTAGTACCTTCCCTTTGTCAGCCACTGGAAAACATCGTCGTCTAGGTGTCATTTACATGTCAAGTCTAGTCTTTTTCTCTATGGCTGTTGTATTCATAGATGGAAGGGTAGTGTTATACCATGGTACTTTAATAAATTAAAAACTTCCTTACAAAAATGATCATAGTTTCTATCTTTAAGCATGCTTTTTATTTGTCATGCAATTCATGAAATCTTAGACGAAAGGCGTCTATTGCATAAAAATGATATATTTTCTATTCTTGAACTTGTATTGAAGCTAATAGGCAACTTCTTGCTGCAATGATTGCCACCTCTACAACTTAACGACACGACATGACATTTCTTACTTGACTTATTTGCGTAGGCTACGATTGCCCCTTACTCCCACCAGTCTACTCCAACGGCTCCAACTTTCCCTTTTCTGGGCTTGGCGTTCTAGGGTGTTGTTTTGCAGGCCCATGTCTCCAGGCCCATCTGATGGTTTTGTTCGGAATACGGTCTCGCATGCTGGTTCCATGGGTGGCACGTAGACACATCATTTCAAAGATGTCCAGTTTCTTCACTTTTCAGTGTCCATGTCTCGCATGCGTAGATGGCTATAGGTATTGTGAAGGCTTTGTGCAGTCTTACCTCAAGAGTGCGGCTGATACGACGCTCGTTCCAGATTGATTTTCGTTGACGGCCAAAGGTTTGGGAAGCTAGATCTGTTCTATCTATGATGTCGTAGGAATTAGGAGCAACGCTAATGGTAGAGTCAGTCGTGGTAAACATTCCAAATAGGTGAAGATTGTGTGAATGCAGAACAATTAACTTGATCTTTTTCTTCAATTCTTGCCAGTGCCTCGATGATATTTGTCAGGTAATTCCTTCTGATAGGTTGCTTCATTCGTCAACTCGTTTTCGTTACTGATCAGATCCACTGTGATAGAGCCAACTTCTTCCAGTTTTTTTTTGTTGAGGAAAGAATATTTTCTTTAATGCTGGTCACGAAAACCTTGTCTGATTCAGCATTGAGAGTTTCTGCAACTGAAAAACTTCGATTCCGATGATATACATAGTCACGTTGGTATGCCTTAGCCTTACGCAGTGAATCCAAAAAGATGTGGAAATTTAATTTTCAAATTACCTTAATCTCATTTCGAGAGATATCGCAAAGATATCAAGCCACAACTCAAACTCCACAAGTTCTAAGATGCACAGGGCCTACATAGATTCATAATATGAGACTGCACACATCAGATCATAGCAATCATGCGGTAACGAGTTCAGCCCATCCAACGAACATCAATAACACAGAATTAACTCAGTAAATATTTCACCATATAGGCCTATATCATTTGTCTGTCTTCCATTCATGTACCTTCTAGAAAGGACGTTTGATGAATACTATTTTTCCAAAATTTGTAATTCAGATGAATTCTAAATGTTTCATCTTGACAAAGATGATATTGGATCGTCGAGCACAGTTGTGAAATATTTTGATTAATTACTTTTCTTGTTAATTTGATGTTCCAACTTCCTTTCCGGTCTGTTTTGAAAGTTGGATTTGCAGCATACCCCGTAAGTCATGATCACAATGCTCCAGTAAAATTAAAATGAGGCATCAAAATGTCACGTAATCCTTTGTGGTTGCTATAATGTTTATTGAATAGAAATTCACGTCTCCGCAACTTCGCTCGTGCACTCGGAAGCCGATATTTACTTTAAAGGGCGATATTTCAAAATTTCCATTGAATAGGCCTGCGGCATGTTTAAATATGCAATTACAAAGTTTGACAATTTTTTATTCGCTCTTTCAATGGTAGCTGCAACCATGTTCCCTGTTCGCCACGATTTCATCTAATTCATTAAAGCAGCCATTCGAATTGCATGAGTGTGGCAAAGTTTCATGAGGACGTCATCGAGGACACTTCTCCATTGAGAGGGAATGGCTGAACGCACTTACACAGTGTACACTCGCCATGTTACGCTGACAGGGAAGTTTGATTGACCTGTCTCGGACACAAATTAGCCTATCAGTTGAAATATCGAAAGTTAGAGATGAATTTCATTTCATGAAAGTTGTGACAAAAGACACTGTATCCTATTATCATACTATTATTGCGCAAGTTATGTTGCTCATTGACATGCTGTATGCCGAAGTCGATGGATTTGATAGCCTAAATGGAGTACAGTCCGTTTCCTAAATCGTTGCACACCACGAAAAGTTCTTTTATCTTTTGCTTATTTTCATATTATTGAATCGTGATCTCATAAATGATTGATTAGTAAATTTATTCACTTGACCTGTCGAAACACTAGGCTTAGGAAACAGTTTGGTGTGCCGAATTCAATGAAGTAATTAGTGATTGGAAGGTTTCATAGCTAATCATTTCGTGTCGGCCATAGTTTGTCCTCCTGTGACCACGCATCATTGACTGAGTTGTAAAAATCTTGTCGATCCCATAATCGTGCGCAAGCGTCATCAACTACGTTGTGAAGAATTGCGATTGTTTGTGAGCAGGTGCAGACAGGTGTCTGCAGATCAGAGATTCGAAATCTTCGGAAATGATGACTCACCAAATGACTTAGTGGGAATAAAACAAATTTGAAGTTTGCCATTGAACGAATAGGCCGATCTTGATAAAACTTACATATTCTTGGAGCTGATAATACCAGCATTCTTTTAAACTCAAACTCGAAAACGCCATTTTTAATACAATAAAGTCATTAATTTGTGTGCATTTGACCTCTAAAAGCATTGTTAACGCGGCAGTAAGCGCAAAATCAGGTTAAAGTGTTAATCGAGTAAAGCTACCAAACGTTGTCGAAATTCGAAAAAATTATATCATCAAGAAGCTTAACATGAGCCTGATTCAATGGTGATAATCTTAATATTCTGCATTCCGTAGCTTCGTCTGTAGGTATAGGTGAATGAATTGACCAAAAATTTACACTTTTAAGTCTTCTGAGTTCACAATCTGAGTCTTCTTCCACAATTGATCAATTACAGCCTAAAAGCTTTGCCATTTTTAAGTATGAAACGCAACCTTTCACATGACATACGTGGCGTGCGAGATAAGTGTCCGGAATAAGCAACTTAACTGTTATATCTTTAACCAAATCGTTTTCATATGACAGCTATTGATTATTGAGGTTCAATTTATGATGTAGATTTCAGTATCGAAGTCTCTTATGTCACGACACAGCACTTGATAGATGAGCACTATTCAGAACACAATTTCAGTCAATTGCATTGCAGACATGGACCCTGTTGACTACAGGAGTGTCATCAAATTCCTCGTTAAAGCAAGAAAAGCAAATGAAGAGATAAGAAAAATGCTATCTGATGTCTATACTGACCAATGTCCCTCAACCTCAACGATTTATTTTTGGATCATAGAAATTAAAAGAGGCCGAGAAAACGTGCACGACAATGCCAGATCTGGTCGTGTCAGATTGACGATGTCGAAATGGAAAAGAAATGCGAGAGATTTATTCAGGAGAATCGGAGAATTACCACCAGACAACTATCTCTTCAACTTAATGTGAGTGATTGGAAAGTTCGCAATGTTCTCAAGTCATGTGGTATTAGAAAATTGTCTTCTCGCTTTGTGCCACGCCTTCTCACAGCAGAGATGTGTTTGCGCCGCCTTCAATGTTTTGAGGAGAATCTGAGACTTCATGAGGAACATGGAAGTAAATTTTTGGAGAACATGGTTACCGTTGACGAAACTCCATTAAGCCTCTACTGCCCTGAGAGCAAACGTGAGTCATCTGAATGGTGCTTCCGCAGTGAATCAGCACCAAGAAAGCCTCGTTCTGGAACTGCCCATGGTCGCTGTTCAATGCTCACTGTGTTCTGGGACAGTCAAGGTTTAATTAAGATTAATTTTGCCGACAAGTCAGTGAAAATTAATAGTGAGTAGTATGCTTCTCTTGTTAAAGAAACCAGAGCACTGAGAAGAAAACCAAGAGGTTCTCCACGCTGGTTCTTGCAGGACAATGCACCCATTCACAAAAGTCAGCTGACCATGAGAGCCATTCAGGACTCGAACTTTCACCTCATCGAACATCCACTGTACAAACCAGATCTTGCTCCAAGTGATTTCTTTCTTTTTCGCCACTTGAAGAAGGAACTTCGGGGTCAACACTTTGATTCTCCAGCCTGTGTACGTCAAGAAGTTAAGAATTTTCTTGCAGCAAGATGTCCGGACTTTTATTCCGGTGCCTTTTCCGAACTTTTGAGCCGCTGGAGAAAGTGTGTTGACAGGAACGGATCGTACGTAGAGAAGTAAATGAATTATAGATTTTCTTGTAAATTGAGTTTTTTACCTTTATCCCAGTGGCTTGGATTTATCATAAATGAAATTTAGTGGAATATATTATTAACACTCATTCCGGAAACTTATATCGCATACCACGTAGTTTTGAAATTAAGCATCTTCGTCATTGAAAAATAGCGTCATATATTCTTTTAGTAGCAATTTTGTGGGAAAGCTTATTGGTACTGTATCTATTTGTACTTTCAACGAATCATAAAAATTTTGCATCATGATGAAGCTGAATGATAGCTCACTATATCTGTCAATTTTCATTAAAAATTCTATCGTCTTCGTATTAAAATCCTGCATCAAAGAAAATGTTAAATCGTTTACTACAATTGATCAAAGACTTCCAAACGAAAATTACATTTGAAAATGGGTTAAATTTTTTGTGCAATTATTTCAAAGACTGTATGCTTATAATATTATAAACGTCAGTTACACAAATAGTCAGTTTTTATGAACGCATTGGGGGTAAACATATTTATGAATTAGGTCTATATGAATCATGCAAATCATACTATCATGTACAACTGATGAAGCGGACGGTAGTAGTCGAGAATTAAGTAAATACATTGGATTATCAACACAATTAGTATAGAGATACGTTTGCAGCCTAGCTTTCATAATCGTCGCATGCTTACATGTATGCAACTCGCAAATTGTAAAAGGGCGCTCTTTCCCGATCGCAGAATACAAGTGAAATATTAAGCAGAATTACTTTTTTATTCCAACTTTTTACATTACCATTGCTGCTTAGAAGAGAAGTTATCATATATACTTTTTGCTTGACGTTCGGCGGCTTACATTCATGGCCCTCTACTGTACATTCAATTAACAACCACGGACCATGGAGGTACGTTTGCTTTGCAGCCTAGCTTTCATAATCGTCGCATACGTACATATATTCAACTCGCAAATCGTAAGGGGGCGTTCTTTCCCGATCATATGAAATTGTCAGAATACAAGTGAAATATCAAGCTGAATTACTTTTTTATTCCAACTTTTTACATTAACATTGCTGCTTTTAGGAGATGTTTTCACACATTCTTTTCAACGGCTTACATCCATGGCCCTCTACATACAATTAATAGCCATGGACCATGCTTACAACCTATCTTTTCGAGGCTTTCCATATACCGATAAATCATGCACTCTTGAACTACATCATTGCTAGCATTGAAATTATTGTCAGTTACCGCCCGCCAAAATAATTCTATTTTTGTGAAAAATGAGGGAAATGTAGCTTTTTTTGGCGCATATTTCAACAAACTGTTGAATGATAACTTCACAACTCTGCTTATGCAATGCAACAGAATAACACCAACCTATTATCTAAGGAGACTTTTCGCGTTAACTCTGCCACCGATGTATCCTGCATGATCAATATGCAAGTTATATTACATGTCGTATTATTAGTATTCGGCCTAAAGGTCTACTGTAAAGCAGTTATTGGAAATGAGCCTATAGATAATGGCAGTGTATCAATCCTACATTTTATTCAATCAATCAATTGTAATTGGCTCTTCGGATCAATCAATTAATCAGTCACACTTATAATGTTCTGGGTTAAGCTGATGAAAGCTGTCATGATCTACAAGTAGCATTAGCTTCCTTCGTGTTATTATTACTCCAATAGTGCTCGCTAAATTGAGTAACACTATGTGCTGGCCAAATCCATTTTCTTGTCTGATCTGTCTCTGGAAATCTATAGAAACAAGCATTACTTACTACTATACTTAGAAACACGACAATGCACCGTTAGTCGAGTACCGAAGGGCGATCATTTTGCGACTTCAATTTTCGACACGGTCTTAAAGAACCTTTCAACTGCTGTGCGCTAGCAAGGCCGCTTGACATCGATAGAGGTGTAAGTGTCCCATTTAGCTCAGGAGAAAGCAGAGTTACAAAATTGAGACAAAGTAAAAAATTGACCGAATTACTTCTGTGAAAAAAGCGAAGATCCAAGAACGAAAGGATTCATAGTTAAGTTTACGCAAATGCCCTAGTAGAAATACTGAAATGAATTAGCTACTAAACACTACCTGATTCGGTCGATGTTAGAGGCTCACTGAACAGACTGTCCGACCAAACAGTGAATTATAGGCTGCATTTAAATATGGTGTAGGTTCCGATGTTGAACATATTCGGACTTTTCAAATTTTCCATTTTAACAGAAATCCCGAGTTTTTGATTGAATCACGTTTCAAAAATGATCGGACAGAAATGTCACCTTATTTTCAAACGTAACTTTCGCATTGAAATTCTGGTTTAAATCATTTTCAATTCATGAAAATATGAACGAACTTCATATCAAATGAACCCTAATGTTCTATAGATTATTTTTACATTAAGTTTCATGAGTGGTCAGTTGTTATCAGCAGGCCCTGTAAAAGAAAATTCATGGTTTTCTTTGACGCAGGATTTTAGCAAAGAGAACTGATTTTTAATGAAAAATCAATTGACTGGTAGTGTGATCGCTATATCAGTTATCTCATGATGAAAGGAGTTTACAATAAGTATTGCATCATCACAAAGTTTGATAAGACACATCCATTATTGCTTTCTAATTTCTCACCCGGCGAGTAAGGTCATAAACTTTTGTGGGTCATGTTTCTATCGCAGGCAATGAAAAACTCCTGAGTCCTGATGCAGGCATAGATCCCTTCGCTTCTGCGATGCTTATGTTGATAAGGACTGGCAACAGTACGTGGATGGATTTACAGGCGCATGCCTCTTGTGAACTTATGTTACAACTTGGACATTAGATTGCGTTCCGTCAAGCTCATTTTCTGCACACAGCTCATGGTAGAACCGTCAACCGGTTTTTTTCTTCAGAATTTTCGCCCCTAGCGCAGCTATGAGCCATGAACGAAGCTAGGGGCTACTCATTGAAAAGTAACAAATTATATTATTTTTAATAAATAAAAGGAAAAAACAGATCTTCTAATCTGATTAAGCTGTCCCCAGTTATCTTGGAGCCATTGTTTCGGACAAAGGTTCTGAACCCTGAAATCTCCCAAGAATTGCTATAAAAGTTGAAAACAATGTGGAATCATGGATATTGAACACGGATCCTGAAACTGGAAACACGATCGAAGTCAATAAGATGAGATGCTTTTGAATACTTCTTATCATTTTTCATGCAGATCGGATCACAAAGAGGAAATAAAGATTAAATTATTGAACCTCAAGAAGACCTGACAACAGTGAATATAAGAAAACTGTATTTGCACGGACATTTATCAAGATCATCAGGAGGACATGCAAAATATTCACTGCTATGAAGCTCAACAGGTTGAGAAGAAGACAGACCTGTCAGCAGGCGAAATGTCATAAAAGGCAAGTAGGCAAGTATGTCATTAGTAGACCTAATAGTGAAGAATGGAAGGAATCGGTGGCAGTATCGATTGGGGCGCTCCAATGATAGACCAGACTACGGGAAAGGTGAAGGGCGCTAAGTAAATAGTAGGAGACTCTGTGCCAAAGTGTTGATTGTCAAAGTAATATTTGCTTTATCGTGCTGCTTACTTGCATAAGCTTTCATGAAGTTAATGTGCTAAATTGTAAATTTGAATTTTCATGCCGCTGTGATATGTGTGTCTTCTTCATTGTAGGCAGTTGATCATGTCTGACATCAAAGTCGTACCACTTGGTAAGCATTTTTACTTCATTTTCTGCAGTGGAGGCTTGTTGATATTATAAGCATACATGTCATTTTTGTCCGAATCCAAATTCGACATGTGCGAGCAACCACCTTTCGAATTTTCAAAAGAAAGTTTTGTTTCCAATTGTTTTTATTGTCATCTTAAAGAATTTTGTTAAAATCAGGTTTCTCGAGAAGCAATTTACTCTTAGTCACGGGCAATGGCAATGCCTTGCATTATAAATGTATATCAAACATCGCTTCGATCTTTCAACACATTGCGATTAGATCATAAACAATGCCATATATCACAGGCACAAACATGTTATGCATGAATCACTTTTGCCAAATATATCAGTGCTTTTTGAAATTAGCAAGTCAAAAGTCACAATCCACAATTTTTAATAAAGACAATATCGCAAGCAAAATTTAATGTTCGTTCCTGCAAGGTTGGGTCCAAACTTGGGCTTGGGGTACCCCAAGCCCAAGATTAATTTTGGGTCTGATCTTGGGTACCCCCAAGATTGGACCGAAGAGTGGCTATTTCTCTAATGAAGTGGAACAATAATTTCCAGAACATGTTTGGAATTTTGATTGAGATTTAAAATTGCATGAAGCTATTTTGAATCACGCCATATTGTGCATATTGCTATCCAATTAATATGTATCTAATGTTCATATTAATTACTATTTGTTACATGAATTTGTTATTGTGCAATTGAGGCGATATGAATATTCAGCTAAAAGCTTTAATAGGTTATCTCTGGGATAAATATCATCAACCATGTTTACGTCTACAGCCTAATAATTTCCTAATTAGAACAACATGCATGACTAAGCTACATTCCTTACAACATGTCTGATCGAGAAACGAAACACACATAACATGGGCCTCGTATAAGATGAAAATAGCACAAATAAAGATGTAACGATATTTTTACTAATCGCAAGAAGCAATCATTAAAGAATGTCACTGCATTAAATGATACCGATATCTTTCTATTTCTAATACATGTAGACTAATAGTAGAATAAGCAATATAGGCCGAAGTTTTTAACTTTCAAGGCAAGAGGCTATGTGAAGCAAGTTATCTACGAATTGTTGTAGGCTACCAATTTAACAGCATAAGCGCTATACAGATATTGGTTTAATGCATTGCATTTTTTCATGTATTATTTGTTTTATTTCACGCGAAATTCTGTCTAACACAAAATGCATTACATCTCGCTTAATGGACTAAATTTACAAGGAAGCCATAGGTAATCAAAGCATAGTTTAAAAAGCTAATAAAACAAACAATCAGATATACCTTTTTGGTAGGTCTATATCAAAGTTGATGATAGCACAGTTTTATCTTAGAAAGACCAATCGTGTGGTTGAAGTAGGTTACATATTTACATGTACATGCATGTAGGCTTACATGTAGATGACTTGTCATGACATGATGTGGTCGTATACTTAGGAAGAATTTTTCCAAGAAAACCGCAAATGATCATTCATGGTCAATTTCTTTACTCTTGGGGGTTACCCAAGCTCTTGGGTCCGCACCCCAAGTTTCTTGGGTACCCCCTCCAAGACTACCCAAAACCCAAGACCCAACCTTGGTCCCTGTAAGTTAATAAAACGTGTCAGATTTTTGCTAAGCAGTAACTGATTTATATTCATTTGAAGATTTTGATGACCCATATAAAAATAAAATATAGTAAATTAGCAGTCATGTAAATGAAATCATAAAGTATTGAGTTGCATCTTCTATTGGAAAATGGAAACATGCCTGGACACTGCCATTTCATCCAGTATCGGGAATCAAACACGCCTTATTCCGTCAATTTCAGGCCTTTTTATCCCTTACGATCAACTCAAATCTCTATTTAAGATTCTAATTGCATATGTCAAATTTACTCTAGGCATGACTATATTGTGTACCAAATATGAAGTTGTGTTGATCTTGAGGGATGTGAACAAGGCCTGATGATGAGTCCTGGTATCGGTTGAAAATGTCTTGGCCAATCATTTATTTATAATTGATTGAGGAAGAGCCAAGGATTTTATATTGTGGCAATTTAATTAGCGATGTGTAACTTACTTCGATTACTGTTCAGCAACTATCATCAGAAAAAAGGAATTCTACGCAGTTAGACAGAAAAGTCATGAAATCGAATTTCACATTGACGTATGACATAATGTAGTGGAAAAGAAATCTAGCAAGAAATATATAACTGTGCTGACAATATAAAAAATAGAAATGCTTATGATTTGTGTCTCTATACGAACAAGGTTCAGTTCAGTAGGATTAAAAGGAGGAATAGAATTAGGTGACAGATAGTATTGGGTTACCTATCGCCAATAGCAATAGTAATTGATCTGACCAGAGATATGACTAGTCTTAATATAAATCTTAGTATGTCTTAATATGTGAAAAATGACGAATTCGCTCAGTGAAGGTCGAGCCACTAAATGAAGAGGAAATCTGTATAGCTTATTAATGTAGTTTTCTTGTTGATGACTGACTTCAATTTGTGATGAGAGTTTGCTCTCGCAGACATAAAGTGTTTTCATCGTGGTCATCAGGAAGGATGGTAGCAGAAAAGTATTGCAAGCAGCTAACGGTTGAAACGAAGAAACAGGCGCAACAAGATATAAGAAGACGCATTATTCTCTCCTGCTGTATCTGATAGAATAGCAATGGAAAAAATTGATAAAAATAAGAATCATCAACATGGAAGTTAAAAGTCAGTTCACAGTTTAACCGGTTTTCATCTGTTTTATACACGCTAGTCATGGGAAATAGTGCATTTGAAATCAATCAATAGCAACAAAACATAATAAAATATGTCAAGAATATATTCAAGCGTTTTCTTTTAATTCACGCTCAATGCGCTTAGCGCCTGGGTTTAACCCAAAGATAGCAGCAGGCAGCTTATCAAATTCATTTTTTATTACAGGTGCAGGTCAAGATGTAGGACGCAGTTGCATCATTGTTTCAATCGGCGGGAAGAATATTATGTTGGATTGTGGCATGCATATGGGATTCAATGACGATGTAAGTTCAGTAATATCTAAACAGGATGCGTATTACTGAAGGCATGTGAAAATTACATGATAATCCCTTTGATATCAACCGATTTCTTGGTTGAAATTTATTTAGTTCTGACCTTCAAATTCAGTCAGAGTATGATAACAAGTTTCAGTGTTCAAACTTAAATACACCGAACAGGAAAAGTGTAAGTATAGAATAATTAAATATTGAGCTGCCTATTCAAAAATGGGAGCAGACCCGAATAGCCAAATGCTTCAACCAATATCAGGAATCATTAGCAAGTCTAGTTCATATCCGCCATCATCAACAGAACTCCCTATATAATATGTTGGACATTAAAACCTAAGCGTACTGTTGAATTCTCAGTCATTGAATGTCAGTTCAATTATAAATACTTTCTCTGCTTATGACATCCATCTATTCATTTTCTAAGAAAATAGCCTTTTTGTTATGTAATTTCTTGTTTAGCAAGCTTTGGTCGATACTGGATTTGGTGAAAGCTTAAGTAGACGTATCAACCATGAAACTAAACAACAGCAAGGCTTATATCAATATTAATTTACATCAATAGAAGATAATATTCAACGCTGCTTCTTTTATCTAATAAAAGTCTATTTCCATTTCGTTTTCTTCTGAAACATCTTGAACTGCCTGGCAATTCAGTTGTCTTTTATCGATTACCAATGTTCAGGCACAATTGAAGACATTTCCGCAAAATTCACCCAATATCTGTGGCGTATCCTTGTATACAACTTTCTGGTTTGAATGATTTATAGTATTTGCTAATATGTTGGAAATGCAATCATGATGATGATTTCTCCATTCCCCGCATTTCAGAGGCGCTTCCCCGACTTCACTTACATTACCAAAGACCGGAACCTTAACGACTTCCTAGATTGTGTAATTATAAGGTAAGTGACATTTAAGATAAACGCATGAATTGCATGATGCTAATTTAACATCCTAAGCTGCTATCAACGCTCTAGATTGAAAATATTATTTACATGTATTATCAATACAAACCTTTTGCTCAAATTACCATATTTTTCGGTCGATTGAACAATAATATAGACTACATGCCACAAGGCTCCTCTCTTCATTCAGTATTGATTGCATGGGATCCGCGGGCCTGGAGTGGCAATTGAAAAAGCTCCAGTTCGGTGGCCAGAGCGAGTTTCTGCAGGGAACGAGACCGAAAATGAGACTTTCACTGGACGATGTACACCCTATGCCTGCTGCGAATCTGCGCATCTGCCGAGTTCTAGTTAGCTCCTCTTCATGTCAGACAGGATCAAAGAAAACAGTGGAACGCAGATAGCAGTTTGGCAAAGATGAGATTTTCTATGTTTTTCCTTATCAACTGAAAAGTATCTGAAAGCAACTGAAAAGAAGTCTAGAGTCATAATGTTCGGCATGATATATCTTCAGGCCATGTCCTACAGGGATGTGGAGTCGGAGTCCTATCAAATGATAGGACTCCAGACTCCGGCCTATAACTAGACCCGAAATGATATGATACAAGCAAATCATTTATTCTCGTGCATAGCTGTCTTTGTCTTGATGTCAACTTTCTCCGTCAAACAAATGTACAGAGACAGCAGTGCATACAAAGCTTATAATAGTTGAGGGAATGAACCGTGATGGTGAAAAAAAGGATTGTCTTTTCACTCGGTGATTTAGTAGATAAGACAAGCCTTCCTAGCTTCGATCACACCTGCGCGTCAAAGGTCACATCAGAGACAAAAATGAAATACTGGTTTGTTTGAGAACACTACATCTTACTCTCACGTTAATCGTGTGTGATGGCTCCTCTAAAGCGGATATTAAAATCGAAAGTGAACTCATGCTTTTTGGAGAAGGATGGGGATTTTCGTGCCTGATAGAGACTGGAGAAAAAACGTGTGAAGCACACATCAAGAAGATGGGAGGAGCCGAGTCGCATTCATCCAACTTAAAGCGACATTTGATCTACCGTCATCGAAAGTGCTTGATAATTGATGCAGCAATGATCACTAAATGTAGGTTCAGGTAAGCCTGTAATGATCTGTGATGTAGGCTACCAGTTAATTTTTCAAAAAACTAAGCTTATATACTTGCCACCTGGAGTCGGAGTCCTATCAAAATGATAGGACTCCGCATCCCTGATGTCCTATCATGTGTATTTAATATTATCATGCTTCTGATCGGCGATGTATGCGAGTATGTGGTTCTAAGTGGACAAAGTGAGCTGACATGTTGGTGTTTGCCGACAGTGGGAGGCTTGCCAAATCTGAGTGTGTGTAGCTCCATAGATAAATGTCCATGAACATGATAATAAATGACCCGGACATTCTATGTCAACAATTGTGGCTCTAGACTTAGTTCTTCCCACTTTATAAGAGACAAAAACATCCTCATCTTTGACAAAAACTGCATTCTGCGTTCCATTTCCCTCTGGATTAATGTGTTTTTCTTTTTATCGTGTCTGACAAAAAGAAGAGCTAACTTGAACTCGGCAGACGCGCAGATTCGTAGCAGGCATAGGGTGTACATCGTCTTGTGAAAGTCTCATTTTCGGCCTCGTTCCCTACAGAAACTCATTGTGGCTGCCGAACTACTTGGGAACCATATGATTAATTGACTATTTTCGACCATTCAGCTCTGCATGGCGATTAGTTGTGATTATACTCCTATAAATAAGCATTAGATATCAACCTTGATTGTAATTCTCAACTTGCATCATTCCAGTCACTTTCATCTTGATCATTGCGGCGCTCTGCCCTACATGACGGAGATGGTTGGCTACGATGGTCCAATTTACATGACTCATCCTACCAAGGCCATTTCTCCAATCCTGTTGGAGGATTATCGGAAGATCACAGTGGAGAGGAAGGGAGAACAGAACTTCTTCACCCCTGAAATGATTCAGAAATGTATGTCCAAGGTGCGCACGGTCTACCTTCATGAAGTTGCCCGTGTGGACAAGGATTTGGAGATCAAAGCGTATTATGCTGGACATGTTTTGGGAGCGGCAATGTTCCAAGTCAAAGTCGGGAATGAATCCGTTCTCTACACGGTACGTCAGTGGCAGAGGGATTTGATTGAAAGCTGGAAAGGGGCGAGTCGGTGGTGCTTTGAAATAGTCGGTAGCGTTATTAAAAGGAATTGATTATCCAAAGCATCTTCAGAGTGTGACTGAACACCGTTCCATTGAACTAGTTCACTATTTTCGTAAACTTGAACTGAACGGCGTTCGCATATTTCGGAGATGAACGGAAGGTGACTGCTCCCGTTCATTTCTACTTTTAAACGTTCCTAGTTAGAATGCTCTACCCTAAGCTATTTTTATCCACACTGTCGGACGCCTGACGCCCATGATACCACGCAAGCACTTGGAAATCTTAGATGTTGACGTTGGTTTCTGATAAAATAACTTGGAGCATCTAGACTAGGGGTTCCCAACCTTTTCATGTTGCTTACCCCAAAGTAGAAAATCATAGGATTCTTCATTTTTCCGCGTACCCTCACTTAACATGTAAAAAATAACAAGAATTCAATCATACTAAAATTTAATTGTGCGTAGAAATATTCGAAATTCGTAATTGAATAACACAAAAATTTAGCTAGTCGTAGCTGATGCGTGCTTGTGTAACAACACAAGCGCAGCGAAAGCCATGGTCCGACATCAAACTAGATATTTGTTTGCTTTTGATCATTACTATGGTGGAGAATCTGGATTCATATAAGTGTGTGGTTGGGGTCGAGTTGGTGGTTGCTAATTAGCAGCGGTTGCTTCAAGGCCAGATGATGACAATCCAATGCGGAATGCTCACAAAGTTTAACAGTTCAACTGACCTATGAACAGGAAAGTAATGAAAGTAAAATTGAATTATACTAAATCTCCCATATTCTGTGCACCCTTCCACAATTCCTTCCCGTACCCCAGGTTGGGGACCCCTGACCTAGACGAATGCAGCTGGAAGACCAATGAATAAGGCAAGCTTCAGTACTACTCCCTATGACTAAAGCAGCGACAATTTAACTTAATTTTATGACAAAGAACTGTAGGAGTGCTTTAGGATTGATCTTTGCAAATTGTGTTCCATCTAGTAAAGATAGATTTACACAGGTATACCTTCATACAATTGTCATTATGTTAAAGTGGAAAAGTATCGGTGCAGCTAAGCCATGTAAGCCTATAACCAGGGAATTCTCCAAATTGCAGTGACATTCTAATTCGTATTATCTTACACTGAAATATCTAGACACGTGAAAGAAGCGATGACTCAATTATTTGGATATGTAGCTACGCAGTCAGAGTAAATTTCAAAATTTGTGTTCAGATGTAGGGGAAGCTGGGGTGACATGGCAGTGGGGTCTTGCAGTTAATAGGCTTCATAAATCAAAAATCCGAAATATACATTTCGAAGTAGCTCTAGAATAAAGATGCTGGAGCAAGATACCTGCGGATTATTTGCACTTGTACTTTTTTTTAGGAGCAAAAAACTATTTTACCTGCAAAGATCGTAACTTTTGGAAAAACTCAACTTTTGGGACATTCTCGTCTTGTGACAGATTTGACATAAACCATTATTAAAGATATTTTACTTAGGTCATGGTGCATGGACACCTATAGTGTAAAAACATTCAGATCATATTAACATTGTGTTTGAGCTCATTTTTTTACCTTACTGGGGTTGGGGTGACTTGGCAGTATCATGTTGGGGTGACATGGCAATATGGATATTGCAAATAATATGCTTCACAAATCGAAAACCCTATTACTTTCGAAAGTAGCTCTGAAATGAAAATACTGTAGAGAAAGATTGCTTCGGACTTTTAGTTTTTCAGAGCAAAAAATCAGGCCTATTGGCCTACTTAAAATGTAAAAATGGAACTTTTGAAAATGCGTAATTCGATGAGCCACCGCGCCTTGTGATAGATTTCAGATAAATCTATGTTGAAGACATTATAATTAGGTCAGAATACATGAACCCTGATAGTGTAAAACATTCTAGCCGGAGCTGAGGATTTAACCGTAGGCCTACTTATGTTGGGGTGACATGGCAGCATCATTTTTTGTGTCCTTAATAGTAACTGTTAATTTAATGTTAACTGATGGTAGTGATGTGTTAGTGACTCACACCTTTTAATACAAGTTCACAACTGAACACCTAGCCTATCCATTGGAAAATGGCTCAGAAACATCTACGTCCAACAAATTCTTATTTGTTGATTCGTCGTGTCTTCTGATTGGTTCATTTCAAGTTACAACATGCAGTGACAACACTTTCCCTAATTCATTTTCAACTTCGCAGTACACTGCCAAGGACGTACGTACAACGAGTGACGCGCTCTAACTACTATCGTGATGACGTGCAAAATGCTCCTAACAAGATAGCATAATTGAAGATGCAGTTGCGAAAGTTTCATTTTGTTACGTCAATATCCTCAATATTCTTTTTTATTTTTTCAAGAATATATTTGACGAGATTGCCTATGACACATGTAACTACGTTTTCTCTTCAGATAGTGACTCGGAAAAAGCATACCGGTAGCAAAAGTCGCGGGATAAAGACGGAACCATTTTGCCATCAACGGATTTTAGGATGGATCAAGAGCCCTATTCACTATAATGCTAAAATTTATATGAGCTGCCAAGATTGTGTTTTGCAACTAATTTGGAGATGTTTGTAGTAGCAATGATAATGCAAGCTTACATCAGTATAATATGAAAAGTTTGTTGATGTTTTATGATACTGCCAACTCACCCCAACCCCACTGCCAAGTCACCTTAATAGTGAGGTGACTTGGCAGTTTTAGAACTTTTCTGTAATTGAATTTTTCGATGTCAAGACAATAATTTGTGGCAAAACTGTCTGAAGCAAAAATGTTCCTAATACTCCTCTTCGTCAACCCGTACTAAAGGAATTCTGTAATATTTAGTCGTTTGGCCGGAATGGGCATTTGAAAAAAAACACTGCCAAGTCACCCCAGCTTCCCCTACTAATAATACCAACACTAAATGTAAAAATATTTGCTTCTACTGATTCCCAGTAAGTGCTGCCGAAGCATAGGACGGAAAGACTTTTCTCCTAATAAACATAGTCGTGTATGTTCTGACAACTACACCGAAGTAGACTAAACAAAGAATTTGTGATATAAGATCAGTGTTATCTGACCAATATCGAATAAATCAGCGTCTATTTCGCTTGTGATCTAACACGATCCTATGCCTCAAAATCATTTAAATGATTTTTGCCTTTTCCAAAATGATTTCTGTTTCAAAATGATCTCAATTCAATGATTTCGTGTTAAAATTATATTTGGCTTTCTTTTAGAAATATAGAGACTTTAAAAAGTTATGCGATGTATCAAAATGTTCATGATATTATCTTCATTACAGACTGAATATATACATCGGAATATGGAATCTAATTGTAATGTTAATCCGAATATTGAATAAATAAAATATTGACTCCCAAAATTGTCAGCGGAATTGACCAGTATCTCTCCTATTGTAAGGAGAACCTTGCATATAAAGAAATATACCAATTGTAAAAAGTAATCTGCTGATTTTGATTAGTTGTGTGCATGCACAATAATTTCGTTCTCGAAAAACTTGCCCTAGATTGTGAAACACTCGATCACCTTCCATGACGTCTGTCGATGGTTGAAACTACCGGTTCATCGCACAGTAGCGTTAGTAAGCGAGTCGTAGGATAGTAAGAAGTTTGCTGTTAATTCACTCGCATTAGGATCACCAATGACGTCATCAAGAGCTGCTGCATCACTTTTCACTTTGACGATGTTTTGGTGACTTTGAGTGGACTGATTCAAGCAGTTAGAGTCAGACATTCGATTTTATACGATAAAATGGAAACCGAAAACCTCCGGACTACATCTTACAGTGTGCATCGTGGATATATTTAGTGTTCCTGATGACTTGACAAGAATTTCATCATACATGACAAGAATTTCTGCCTTCAATATTGTATTAGCTGCTAGTTTTGATCCGGTTATAAGATTATGGAGTTTGGCCGAAATCCTAATCGCCAGGCATTGCTAGTGAAGGTGGGAGGGTCTGTTTAGATCCATTGACTGTTAACGCCCGCCTCAGCGAGGCAGCCCCTCGCCAATAGGTTACAGTCCGGCCTGTTGCCCTTGGGCTTTGAGAGCACATAGTCCTAGAATTTTGCCTTATTCGACAAGGGGTAACAATAAAACTTTGCTTGCGGCTTCTAGAGTTAGATACCATTACCTTTACAGTATTAAGAAAAAGGCTTATGTAGCCGATAGCACGGGTTCCTTTTCTATTGACAGTTGTAATAGAAAAGGGTGCTTGTGGGTCCATACATAAATCTTCCTTTTTCGTATCAAACACCACTAGAAAGGCTTTTCTCATAGATATGAGTGGTTCTTTCGATTGCAAATCCAGCTTTGTAGTATATCTCATTTCTTACAGCGAATACGGATTCCAATATGTTGGCAAAACCACCCAATCTTTAAATGCTAGGTTGAATGGTCACCGTCACCATGCATCCTCAAAACCCACTACTTTCCTTTATGAGCACTTTAGGCAAGATGGTCATAATTTTTGCAACATTAAATTGCAAATTATAGACCATGTAGATTCCAACTTCTCTGATAATTCTGACCTTAGGGATAGGGAGCTTCTGAAGAAGGAGGATTTTTGGATTAAAACACTATGTACAATCTTCCCACTTGGCTTGAACGATAGAATTCAAGGTTTTGGTTGTGTCTCCAAAGGTTCCTTACATAAGCAGTACTTCTCTTCTCCGGTCCTTAGAAGACCTAGAGGGCATGGGATTCGCAGTAATAAGAGAAATGTCTAAATGCTTGGAGTCTCTCTACGATAAAATTAATAGCCTTTGTTTTTCCAACATGTTTTACGAATTTTACGTCACTTTGAAGTCTCTTAGTCGTACCACACTTAAGCAACCTCTTGCTTTTACTCTTAGCAAGCCGGGTACCTGCTCGTATCTAGTCGAATCCTTCTGTTCGAGATTCTTAAAAGTCGAAGATTCCGTTGATAAGATCGACAGGGAAGTTATTATTATCCCTTTTGAGTGCAAAGAAGTAGATCTCTTAAAAGTTTCTTCCATTTTCGCTGATTCACATGTTAACAGTATGTTGCCTAATCCAATTCGTAGTAAATGTCCACTACAGGTTTTCTTTAAATATACCACCCCTATTGGTCGGAAGCTCTTCAATTACAACCAGATCTTGAAGAATGCTTCTATTGATGAAATCAGAGAATTTATTAGCAAGCCTTGTCTTTGTTCTGATTCTATCTTCTGCTACAAGCCCGCTTCACACGTGGTTACTGGTGACTTGAGTATTATATCCAACCCTAAACTTAGGGATTTGATGGCTAAGGGCACTAATTATAGAGAGCCTATTCACAAGTCTTGGGATTTTGTTAGGGTCAGTGTTAAAAATGCACTAGTTGCATTTATTGAAAAGTCCTGCAGAAAATACGCCCTTAAGAATTCTGACTTCCAGAATTGGTCGGAGGCTGTCCTTAAGATAATTAGAAATCGCATTTCCTTCCTAAGTTCTAGCTTTCCATCTTTGCATTCGCACGAGGTACTAAGATCTAAGGAGTGTAAAAACTTCATCTCAAACTTTCAGAAGAATTACGTCATTACTCCGGCGGATAAGGCCGCCAACAATTTTGTCATTGTGTGTAGGAAGTATTACCTTATTGTCCTCTTGAACGAACTAGGCTTTGACCTTAGAAGTTTCAATGCTGTTGGTAATCAGACTTACGCACCAGTAATTTCTTCCATTAATGACATAATTGCCGAACATTGCACCGCCCTCAAGGATTCCTTTTGGCATAACGGTAAAAGATAGGTTTATGGTTTTACCTAAACTTTTCTGGATACCTAAATTGCACAAAAATCCGTATAAAAGTAGATTCATAGCTGGTGCTAGGAACAGCACTTCCAAAGATTTGGCCATACTGGTGAACAAAGGTTTGCAATTTGTCCGGGACAAGTTTAGTAGTTATTGCCTTTCCATCAAGCATAATTCAGGTGTGAACGCCTTCTGGAGCATTAACTCTTCTGGGGAATTCCTTGACAGGATGTCGTGTTTGAATTGCCACTCCTTACAAGTATATGATTTCTCCACACTCTATACGAATTTTAATTTAGACCAGGTTATGGAGTCCTTGAAAGACTTATGTGAGTTAATTTTTAGCAGTTCCAAGAGCTTTATTTGCATTGGCTATTATAGAACCTTCTTCTCGAATAAAAAATACAGAGGGTATCACTGCTGGTCCAAAACCCAATTCCTTAATGCAATTAGTTTTATCCTGAATAACACTTTTGTCACTTTCGGGGGACTTGTCTTCAAGCAAATTCGAGGCATACCTATGGGTGGGAATTCCAGCTCGCTCTTAGCTGACCTGTTTTTGGCTTACAGGGAGTTTTATTTTGTGAGGGGGCTCCTAGCGAGTAAGAGATTTGGCTTAGCCAAACTTCTCTCTCGTACCACTAGGTATGTCGATGACATTTGTGTGTTTAACTTCAAACATTTTGATAAGATCCTTCCTGAAATCTACCCGGTAGATCTCTTGGCAAGCAGAAGCGGGGACAACAACAAATGTGTTAATTATTTGGATGTAAAAATCAGGATCGAAGATGGTGGCCATTACATCACAGAGGTTTACCATAAGGTTGATGAGTTCAGCTTCCCAGTGGTGCTGTATACTTTCCCCGAGAGTAACATGCCTTTGAACACTGGCTTAAACATCTTTGCTGCCCAACTCATCAGATTCTCTAGGATTTCATCTGATGCTTCCGCCTTCATATCAAGAGCTAAGGGCATTTTTGATATCTTTTAAGGACGGGGTTATAAGATTAATTTGCTGGTTAATTCTTGCATTAAGTCCTTCTCCAAGAATAGGTTCCTCGTTTTTAAGTTTGGTTGTTTTTCGCCCCGCCTGATGCCATCCATCATTGGCATGTTGGGCTAAGATAACCTCTTCTAGTTTCAAGTGCGTCCTTTTGTCCTAATATATTAAAAAATTATTTTCGGTTTGGTTCTGCTATGTTTCCTCAGGCTTGGAGAGACCTTCCATATCGTACATTCGATATGGTTGGCCTGGCCCCGCCATGTGGTATAGGTTGGAGGTTAGGGGCCGAAACCTTGCTTCATGCAGCCACATGGTTCCTCCCTGATGACTCCATACATAGCAAACTTAATTTTGGTTTTTTAGGTTTCTAATTTTCACCTTTGTTATTTTTAGTTAGCTTCTCGTCAGGTCCATGACGAACTCTTGTTACAGTTCTTATTTGATAAAAATTAAATCGTTTATAAGTATTAATTTATTTCCCTTACCGTCTTCAGTTGAGTAGACTTGCCTTTATACGTATTTCAGTACCTGCTCTATACTAGAGTAGGTTACTCTATGTTGTCAGTATTAATTCATTCATTCATGACTTTTAATTACCTAATTATTTACAAGATTCTCCACTAGGGTAATTGTTTAACTTTGGCGTCTTCCGTTTCCTGGATCCTTCGAATTTTTTTTTGACCGTGTCGTGTCTTAATTTGATCACTGTTTTTAAAATGTGACAACCGTTTCGATGTGAACTGCCTACTCTAATTTATGCCGTCCACATCACGCAACCAAACATGCTTGCCACATCTCCCCCAAAATGTGTATTCGAAATTACAGTCATAAATACTGCGTTTCGGCTATGACCAAAGTTGGTCAATAAAAGTCAACATAGACTTCTGGAGCTATCTGCAACTCGGGTTGCCCAAAGCATGGACTCCTAGATATATATATATATATCTATATACATGTATATATGATATCTATATATCTAGATATTGCTATATATCTAGGAGTCCATGCCCAAAGACAGTGGAAGATGCAAAGATTATCTAGATTGTTAACTCGTGTGAAATTTGGCAACCATGGATGTCTATGTTTGGTACAAAAATATCTATGGTACCTCCTATCTACTAATGCATAGAAATTTTCCGATGTCTTCTTTGAGGACAGATTAGTTGTTTACAAAAGTTCAAATTCCTGCATCTACATCATGAACATTTAAAGGAAGCAATATAACAGGTTCCTTTTGCCCTTTGATATTTTCATGTGCAGGTGGGACGGTAACAGAAGCTAAGAATTTCTATAAAAGAATGGCAAATGTTTATTTATAGTTAGGAGTCGCTCTGTATGTGATATTATTCAATTCCTTTTTAAAGAGCAGTAAAATGTAAAAGGTTGACATGTAGAGATGGGGAGGTTTCCTGTCTTTGAATATAAAATCGTCTTTGTGTAGCCTACATTTTGACCTGATGCACAAATGTCACTATTTTCAGGGTGATTACAATATGACACCGGATCGTCATTTGGGTGCTGCGTGGGTTGACCGCTGTCGCCCGAACCTTCTTATTACGGAGTCAACTTATGCTACTACAATTCGAGATTCTAAACGTTGTCGGGAGAGAGATTTCCTGAAGAAGATTCATTCATGTGTTGAAAAAGGTGGGAAAGTTCTCATTCCCGTCTTCGCTCTTGGTCGTGCTCAAGAACTGTGCACTTTGATAGAGACGTATTGGGATCGAATGAACCTCCAAGTCCCTGTCTACTTCACTACCGGTCTGGCGGAGAAGGTAACTATCGCTCACAATGTTACAAAATGTTGGAGTATTTGAGAACCTTTTTGTTTTTTGAGAACCTAGTTAATGAACACGAAAACTATAAAAAACAATGAGAAATACTTCTAACCATTTTCGCTTTCGCTTCAGATGTCAGTAAACGAGATAGTGTTTATATAAAGCAAAATGAATTGACATCATCTCATCTCAGCTCTCAGAATGCGACGAATTATAGGTTGCATGATGGAGCAGGCCCTCATATTTGGAAGGGAAACATTCCTGACAGAGTTCCGTTCTGTGAGATTTCCGCATGTTTAGTACTATACATAGAATCCTAGCTTCATTCACCTTGGTTGACGAAGTATTCCGAGTTTGAGAAAAGCGTTGACGTGGATGTGATGATGATGATGCTGCACTATTCCGGTGCAACAGAACTTCATTGTGACAGTTATTACAGACACTTGTTGGCTTTGACGGTTTCGTTAAATTTGGCTGCAGTAATACTTCAATTCATTTTACATTTCTAAATTTTTTCTTTTGATCGAGTGTGACTAATTTTGTGAAACTGACAAATTTCGTATACTGATGCAATAACTTCGTAATTTATGCATGCAAATTGTATAACCATCTACTCAATCTGGGCATTAAGTAATTAAGATATTATGCAATTAACTGAGAAGCACTATTTATGTGATATTGTGAAAGCGCGAATTTATTCGTGTAACATTGACAGTAAATCCGACTTCTTATAAAATTAAATTAAATTTCATCGTAACTATATATTATGTGAAATTTAATTTGCAAACTAATTAAATAAATGAAAGTAATTTTTCAGTAATCTAGGCTCTTTTCAATTTGTCAGAATTGAATTAATTTGTCATGAATTATTAAAAATGCAAAAGCAAAATCTGTAAACGAACTTGAAAAATGAAATTAGAACGAAGACAACACTACTTTTAAGATTCCGTTGCATTGGAGGAAACGACTGTGTGAACTGGTAGTTTTTGTCCTGTAGCATTTTACGATCATAAAATTGCTGCAATTTTGGGGCATTAATTTCAAGACAATCAGAACTTTTGTGCAAAAACCATTTTTCTAAAGACTCTAATCACGCTCATCTTTACTCGATAGAAAATCATGTATACTTGTATATGATGTATTATAGGCTACCGCAAGGCTTGTAATCACATGGGTAGCTGGTGAACACGAGAATGAGAAAATTCAGTCTTTGTATACATTGATTGATGTTCATCAGCTCATGTTTCCTATTCAACTCAGGCTTTAAGAATCAAAATAGATCTAGGTCTATTGATGCTGGTTTTGCGGTATATATTTTCATTTTCCCAGCATGTTATTGTTTTAAGCATTATGATTTGAAAGTACATATTTAGTCTTAGTAGCATCACATTTCCCTTATTTCAGGCAAATCAGTATTACAAGTTGTTCATATCGTGGACAAATGAAAAGATTAAGGAAACCTTTGTGGAGAAGAATATGTTCGCCTTCAAACACATCAAGGTCAGTATCTGGTGTTAAAATTTTGATTATTTATTTTGTGCTGCGAGTATCATTTTCATGGAGCTTCTTAATTTTGTAGTCAGATATGACAGAACTTGAACATTTTCAAGAAATGATCCACAAAGGAAGCTCACTCCACAGTAAATGTGTGAAAGAAGACAAGCGATCAGTTGTATTTTTACTCATTCCTGCCCTACTCAAGGCACGAAGCAAGCTAGGGGTGGGGCAGTCTTCACATTTTCGCGTCTCTCAACCGGTTAAGGTTAGTAACCTCTAGTGAGAGCGGTGGCACCACCCAAGGCGGACAGACACTCGAACCCTGGACCTTCTGTACTTCCGTACCGGAGCGCGGCCCTTAACCAACTGAGCTATCCCGGCCTACCGCAGTTGATGAGGAATAACGGGAAGACGCTGTTATTCAAATGATTATCATGTAGTGATGCTGCTTTGTGAACCAGCAGCTCATCCTTAGATGGTTGTGTCAGAGAAATTGCATTGCGATATATTGTGTGGACTTAATTAAGCTTGCATTATTAGTCTTGAGAGTAACTGAAAAAGCGCCTTATCGCAAGATCACCATGCTGTTGAAATGTAACTCAATATTGATATATTTTATTGAATCAGTCTATTACAACAGATTCCAATCCTCCGTAAAGCCTTTACGAACTGATTTAACGAATGTTTTGATGATTTCTCTTAGCTTTGCTGGTTTTTCAATAAATTTCTTACTTGCATCTGTTGTGCTTTCCAACATTTAGGTTTGTGAACATTTTGTTTCGATCAACAACTGTCTGCTCTCCCCAATTCAAAGAATCATCGTTCTCTTCACAGGCTTTCGATCGCACTCATATCGACAAGACTGGACCAATGGTGGTCTTTGCCACGCCTGGCATGCTTCATGCTGGTCTGTCTTTGTTCATCTTCAAGAAGTGGGCCAGTGATGAGAAGAACATGGTGATCAGATAGTTCGTAAGTCATCTCATGACAAGTTAATAACGCGTATTTCCTTCCAGGTCATCATTCCTGGTTACTGTGTCGTTGGCACGGTCGGACATAAGATTTTGAATGGAGCAAAGCGGCTGGAATTTGAGAAGCAGACGGTGAGAACTTTTCTGTGATATTCATTTCCAAGCAAGAAGTAGCTATTCGACAGTTTGTTCAGAAGCCAGAGATTTATGTGCAGGATGGTCTTCTTGCTAGAGAAGTGAATCATGGTATGAATATAATCGTAGACTCCCAGGTCTAGCCCGTGTTTCAGAAGTTATTGGCACTGAGAATGTAATATTTTATGTTCATGATTTGTTCCTTCAGAAAATTGACTCGATAATGAGAAATTCTGTCATTCACCGCACCACCTGTGATGTCCATGTCACTTCGCTTGTAATCCTTCATTCACAAACCGGAAGCTATAAACTTCAGCATAAGTGTGATGGCGGTTGAGTGCCGACACCACCATGTCAAAGGCTTTCGATAGCATATTTCAAGAAAGTCGAACGCTATTTCGCCTGTAATTCGAGAGGATTAAGTTACGCTGTTTACAAGTATACATTTTAAACAAAAACTAAGACTGTTACATATAACTTGTATTTTCATAGCCTGGAGAAAATAAATGTGGGTATGATATGTCATAAAATCTTTAAAATAACAAAAACAAGTTGATCACAGAATTTCTATGCGTGTGAGTAGATTGATTCTGAATTAACCATTAATCTAAATATTTCTTTAATTATAATTTCTAGATAAAAAGCGTTATTGACAGCAAAACCTTGTCATAAAAATGTTATAACAAAACTATGAAGAAGCAAATCAATTTAGTTCGTCAGACTCATCAAGACACTCCTCGAGTGATCCTGCACTTTCACTGCCATCAACCGTGTGCAGGATCTCTGAAAAAATGATGCTTAACTTAGTAACTTATACTTATATCTACATGTACAAAATGTGAATTTAACGACAATTTTCTCCTGCAACAAGCCTTAAAAACTTCTTGGCATCTCTAAAATATGGTCGGTTAGTTCTGCGAGGATGACGCTATGGACCACAACGATTCTTACACGATAAGGTGTCAGAGGGGAAAACCCTTCCGGGCGGTTGAAACGGTGTTTTCAGTCGACTGGCGGGTTTTGAGAAAAAAAATTTACCGTCTGTTTTTACATTAACTGATTTAATTGTGACGGAAAAAAATTCAACGAACTTTTGCTTGAGAAATTATTTGAGCCACTTTTAGTCAATACTCTTGAATTAGAATTTCTAATTTAATTTTTTACCAAGGTCTTTCTGTAGCGCAGATGTTATACGATCGACATTTATTGACCTAGAAATCTTTCTTTTCTACTGAATGAATTTGCTCTTTTAGATTGAGGTCAACATGGCAGTGGAATATTTGTCCTTCAGTGCACATGCGGATGCGAAGGGAATAATGCAACTGATTCGATACTGTGATCCGAAGAATGTAATGCTAGTTCACGGGGAAAATGCGAAAATGGATTTCTTGAGGCAGAAAATTATCAAGGAATTCAGTAAGTTGACGGAAAGTATGAAATAAGCCTTTGAATTATTGAAATGAAGTGGATAAAAAAATCAGCTACTCATTTTCTTTTACGTTCAGTTTGTAGATATCTATCACATATAGTAATTTCTATATGTAGATATAAACTATTTAAACATTTACCAGTCTAAATTTGAAATTGACCGAACGAAGAGAGGGAATAATAATTTTAGAAGAGGTGTATTGCATGATCATAGAATTCAAATAATCAATTTATTGACCGGAAAATGAGTAATTCGGAGTAACTCACGGTAAACCCCAAACTACCCCAATATTTGAGACAAGTTACGTGTTTGTTGCCATTGTAGACGATTTTCGTGATGTCTGAACTCATGGAATCTCTCGCCATTGCTACATAAATGCTTTATAGGGTTCGCTGTCTGGACTTCAAATTCTCATGGATGCGTTCACACGTGTAGCTTGATTGCTGAAAAGAATGGACAAACAATGAAACCAAGGGCACGCCTTCAATAATCGTGCTTCATGCGTCGCCAGTCAGAGTTCAGATATTAGCAATGAATGGCGATGAAGAAAAATGCATTGTCTTATTATGATTCATTGATCTTTTCAATTTATTATCCCTTTGAGTGTTAGTAAAAGTGTCAGCTATGATTGAACTAAGCGCTACTTTGTTGGCATTTAGCGTGTATTCGGAGTTATTTATCGATCAATGACGTGGAGATGCACGGATAAATGATGTCACAACCAGCAGTGCCTCGATATTTGAGAGCACGTGACCACCGAGCTCTCGATAATATACCTTCTTTCATTTTTTTGTTCGAAATTCCAAGCAATGATCTCCAGTGCTATGATTGTTTCCAAACAATTTGGTCACATAGTTTACCATTTTCAAGCAATTTTTGCGAAGTCTGATATCTCTGAACTTCTCCAAGGAATTTGGTCCAAAGTTCCAGCCATTTGGTCAACGATTAAGATGAATCTCACAAGACTTATTAATCATAAAGCTACGAAAAATGTTAGATACATTTCCTTTTACCGCATGTTTAATAGCTTGAATTATTTAAAAAGTAGGATGCTAATTTGCGATCAAACTACATTTATTAGAAGGTCAGTGAGGAGAAAATTAAACTGAGTAGTGCGGATATTAAGCTATTATTTTGTTTACAGAATTTTCACCCCGGGCACAGCTATGAGCCATGAATGAAGCTAGGGGTTACTCAATGAAAAAGTACTAAATTGTATAACTTCAAATAAATAAAACAAAGCAAACAGGCCTTCTAATCTGATTAATCTGTCTCCATCAGAAACCTGTTGGCACGCCTCTTGAAAGCATCAAGATTGTATTGGCCAGGGGAAGTGGTCTGGGGAAGCTGATTCCAAAACTGTGCCGTGCGAACAAAGAAGCTTTTCTTGCTACTCACAGTACGTACGCGTTCTAAGCTCACATGACATGTGAGCATATTAGCTCTGCGTGTGCTTCTGGAGAAGATCTTAGGTTTGGATACGCGCTCATTTTCTACAGGGCTGCTTCTACCGAAGTAGTAGCTGTAGAAGAGACCGAGTGAAGTAGCATTTTGTCTGACGGATAATGGCTCAACTTGTTAGCAAGTTTTTCACCCATAAGATTCTTGACACGAAGGAGGTTGAGATGTGTTTGTGGGACACCGACCCATGGATGACAACGATGCTCCATCAGAAGACGAATAGTGAACTTGTAAAGATAACAGACAGTCTGTGGTGGAAGATAGCTGCTGACACGATAGAGACTACGAATGCGTTGAGCTGCCTGCTTGCTGATGGACTGGATGTACGGTTTCCATGACAAGTCTTCCGTAACCGCCAATCCAAGGAAGGAGATGGAATCTTCATCGGAATTCTGATCATATTGGGTGCATTTTGGTATCGACTGATCTTTCTCAAGTTTATCAAGAAAGTAATGCAGGGTGTCAGCGCTCCCTGCACTGGAAAACATCTGGAAATTTTCATTCAAATTTGCGCGGACACCCTGGTAATGGTTTACCAAGAGGAAATTCTGATCATAAAATGATAAGTGTCTCCGCAAACAGAATCTGAGTCGATTATGGTGCCATCTCTACATCGTGCGTGCTATTACAGAAAATCGAATATGGATTTTTCCGCTTGACTGGAGGAAAGGAATTGTTGTCCCAATCATCAGAAAGTCGACTACTGACCTCTCAGACTTGCGTCCTTGAACTTTGTATCTATTGCCGTCAAAGCTTCGTGAGAGGTATTAAAGGCCAAACTAAATTCAGAGCTATCCGACACATTCTGATCTTTCCAAAAATGGACTTCGAAGTGGTGCCTCGACGACTACGGGCATGAATAAGGTAATTGATAGTGCGCTATCAATTTATGACAAAGACACGTCTTCTAGCAAGTCATACTAAGCTTTTACCTCTGTAAAACTTTTGATTGCTTGTCTCATGAATTGATTTTGACAAAGCTTCAGAGCAACGGTTTCTCTATCGATTCTCTCTTATGGCTTCAAAACTACTTACAAGATAGAACGTCGGTGATGAAAACATGCGACACATTCTCAACGCCCTTCAAAACTGAACCCGGTGTTCCACAAGGATCTGTCTTAGCCCCGCTATTATTTGCATATTTTATCAGTGGCTTGGAACCATTTAATGAGGATTCCTGTCTTTTAAAATACGCTGATGACGTATCTCGCCACCGCGCCCCAAACGGCATGGACGGCCTAGTAATACTGGAAAATGCAACAACGAACTGGTTGTGCATGGCGACCTTCACCACACGAGAAGAAGAAGAGCTCTTGCTTGGATGCCAATCTCCATGACTCATTCAGCGTGGATCTTCCTTTCTGTGTTGCACTCAAGAAGATTCCATCGTACAGAAACAGATCGCAAGTCCTTTTAATGTGTTATCAAGGGCTCTACTAATCGTCTGGATCGACACGTGGGGCATCGTTACTATCGGGTTTTCTTCATTGTAGCTATTTAATCTCTTCGTCTATCTTCGTAAAATGGTTTCCACCTCTCGTTAACTGACTTGTTCTTCCTATATGTAGATGTAAATCTTGATGATGCTGTATGCAGGTTGATGTTGAGTATTTTCGCGACATTCTGCCAATCATCTGATTCATCATGTTCTTTAATTCTTCTTCTTCTGTCTTCGTCATTGATGCATGCATATCATCTTGAACTCATGATTGCAATGAAATTCAAAATCTGAATCTGATTAGCTCACCTAGAACTTAATTAATTAATAGAAAATTGATAAAATCGATAATGAGAACAAGAATTCGATTGCATCGTAAAAAAATTCAAATTTTAGCCTACTTAATTTCCATGTACCTGTTAGAATGCTATGTGACTAAATGGCTTCAACTTCGGACGTAATTGCTATTTCGACCAAAATGGATGGAAAAAGGTATAGTTGTGCAGCTGCTGGAATGTCGTCTCTATGTCGCTGCTGCATAACTTAAATGTAGTAATATAACAATAACATGGATTTTTGAGGGCAACAATGTAGGACATTTGAGGGAGCTTACGCGCCCTCAAATGTCCTACATTGTTGCCCGAAAAAGCTATGTTGATATTATTGTGCGTAATTGAAATGAACTGGGCAGCAATGTAGGAAAAAAGCGGGCAGCAATGCTATGAATACACATGTAGATACGTGGTGTGATCCAAAATGTCCCGGACTAACCTACTTGCAGATAACCTGTGATAACGAATACTACTTCAGATGTAAATTTAGATCTTTAAGGCATGAGAAATATGGTCGCCGAAATTTTTCCGGTCAGTTTTCTATTTTTAAAAAATATTTTTACATTTTAACATGAATTTCTGTATTTTCTGAATTGATCGAGATCCGATTTGTCTTATTGTTATAGTTAGATTGATTTTGATTTGTACCTTATTTGACGGATATCTTTGCCATGAATATTGCACGTCTTTTGTTAATTGCTTCATGTGTTACGATATCTATCAGTGAAGTTCATTCAGCACGCATTCATTAAGAAATCCGTGTCAACGATGGTTCTTTGTTCTATCAGTTTTCATGATGGATGTGACAAGCGTGTCTTCAGTCGAATATCGCAGTGTGATACGATACCTCCTGATCCGCGGCTTCGCTAATGGTGACATTCTAAAGGAATTAAGCCTGGCATATGGAAGCAAAGCTCCATCGAGAACTACTGCTTATTTCTGGATAAGCGAATTTAAACGCGGAAGACAATCTGTGGAGCAAGATTTTTCAACTGTTGGTCGGCCGCAGGAGATTCCGGAAGAGAAATCGAGTCAGTGCGATGAAGTGATTACAGCACACAGAAGGATAACCATCCGTGAGTTGTCAAGAGAGTTGCGAATCAGTTATCACTCCTGTCATGACATCATCGAAAGACTTGGATATCGCAAACTGGCATCACGTTTCGTACCGAAGTTTCTGTCACCTGAAATGAAGGAGAACAGACTTCTGGCGGCACAGTCAAATTTGGATCTCCTCGAAATGCACGGAGATCAGTTTCTGAACTGCATCCTTACAGAGGATGAAACACCTTTAAGTTTGTATCTGCCTCAAAGTAAGCGAGAATCTGCAGAGTGGCGAAAATCAGGCGAGTCTGCCCCTTTGAAAATGCGATCCGGAACATCACATCGCCGGTCGTTGATGCTGACGGTCTTTTGGAACGCTTCGGGAATCCAACTGGTTCACTTTGCGGATAAAGGAGTAAGAATCAATAGCGAATATTATTCCAATCTGTTATCTGAAGCGAGGAAGAAAATAAGAAAGCCACGAAACATTCCCCTCTACTTGCTTCATGACAATGCTCCGATTCACACCTCGCAGGAGACAACCAATGCCTTAACGAGAAACGGATTTCAACTATTGAGCCATCCTCCTTATTCACCTGACTTGGCCCCAAGTGACTTCTATCTGTTTAGATTCCTCAAAAGCATCTTCGTGGACACCATTTTGAATCGCCAGTTGAACTGCGGGATGCAGTTACTGAGTTTTTTGATTCTTTGACACCGGAATTTTTTCATAAAGCTTTTTGTGAATTGAGACTTCGTTGGCAAAAAGTGACGAATGCTAACGGCTCATACATTGAAAAGTAAACTGTTTTCTGGAACAAAACATTTGTTTTTCCGTTAATTATTAGTCAGGTTATTAGTGATAGCTTAACTGTCAAGTTAATCTAAATATATTAATTCTAAATCGCTAGAATTTATAGGAAAATCTTGAAATTCAGACAAAAATGTTTGAAAATTTTGAAAAAATAGAAAACTGACCGGAAAAATTTTGGCAACCATATTTCTCATGCCTTAAAGACCTAAATTTACATCTGAAGTAGTATTCGTTATCACAGGTTATCTGCAAGTAGGTTAGTCCGGGACATTTTGGATCACACCACGTATATATACGCTGATTGAAATTTCAAAAATGTCTTTCACATGCATAGATAGAGAAATCATCATTACAGGATACATTGTTGCCTTCCTTTTTCCACATTGTACCATAGCTCAATTACGCACAATATACAGCCAGGGGCGATGCAGAATAGATATTTATCCGTACCTGAAATTATAGGTTTTCCGACATTATTGTAAAAATATGCAGATCAAATGTAGAATATGCAAATTAGATATCACCCTTTGCAAATGAAATATTATTTTCAGATCAAATGTAGAAATATGCAGATCAAATGTAGCTGCTCATCAATAAATTGTTCAGATTAATCATCAATCACTGTAGAGACTATCACTTAGGATGATGAAATTGATGATGACAGATTCCAGTGTCATTCAAGGTACCTTTCATAATTATTTACCCCTCATAACATTTAATATTGCATCTCTAATGTACATGTAGCTCATGCATCGTGCTAACCAAGCCGAGAATTGAAAAGATAAAACAAATTGATGAATTTGATGCAAACAATGTTTAAGCTAAAATATGTATTAACTCCCCAATGGACCATGACATTTGGGGTTGTGGAAGTAGGAGTCCAAGCCACTGGAAATCAATTCTTCGATGATGTCATTCAGTGGTCGGCAGTGGAGATTATCGAAGATATAACGAGCTCACATTTGAACAGATAAACTCTGAGCTATGATTGCGCGAATCCCTCAATCTCACATCTCCATTTTTGATTGTGCAGTTTTCTTCTGACAGGTGTCACTCTTTGGGCCGTGTGACCGCCAGATTTGACTTTGATGGTTTTGACTAATGTGATGATCCGTAATGGAACCGAAATAGTCTGGAAAGCGACGAAGCAACGAAAGCAATGAGAGAAAGCGCTGTAGAGTAGTTGCTCAAAACTGAAGCGACCCTCTCGAAGTTTTTTGGGGAGATCTTGAAGGAGACTCAATGCTACTCTAGAATGAGCTGGAGCATCATCAAAAATAAAATGAGCTTCAATGCCGGGGAGAAAGTTAGGTACTGGTGGTACAAGAACCCAGTTTGTGGAGACACCGCAGTGATGTTTGGCCCCTGCTTTCAGCCACCAAACGAACAGTGTATACGTGCTCTCCCCAACGTACTGCTTGTTTTTATGCAAATCAAAGCCAGCTTCAATATACACCAATCGAAAGTTCGCAAATTCTTGTAGTAACCACTCAGCAAAATCGTGACATTCATCTGGACGTGTGTGGAATTTCTTTCAGTGGGGCATCTTCAAGGCCACAAATGGCAACAGAGGAGTTAATACATATTTTAGCTTAAACATTGTTTGCATCAAATTCATCAATTTGTTTTATCTTTTCAATTCTCGACTTGGTTAGCACGATGCATGAGCTACATGTACATTAGAGATGCAATATTAGATGTTATGAGGTGTAAATAATTATGAAGGGTACCTTGAATGACACTGGAATCTGTCATCATCAATTTCATCATCCTAAGTGATAGTCTCTACAGTGATTGATGATTAATCTGAACAATTTATTGATGAGCAGCTACATTTGATCTACATATTTCTACATTAATGTCCGAAAACCTATAGTAAGCTGAAGAGGAAAGCATGTGGCTATCTATGTTAAAGATACAACTATTGACTTGCAGATATTCCCTGTTACAAGCCGGCGAATGGAGAGACTATTGTTATTGACATTCCTCCAACTATAATGGCGGACGCCAGTGCCAGCTTTCTTGCTCGGAAACGTACAGGAGGTAAATGTTCTTTTATCGATTAAAATTGGAAGCATTTGATGAACTTGTTGTATTTGCAGATTCTGAAGATCTCAAGTCTGTATTTAAGAAGCAGAGAATAATCAAAGCTGGCATTTTGATGAAAGATGATGTAAGTGAGAAGCATTTCAGTAAATCATATCCTGTGTTTTTTCTTTTCCACTGAAATTGATTTCGGCGAAAAACAGTTTTACATAATGATTTCATCTTTTCTAATATAAGACTATTATTTCAAAACCAAATCTGAACATCTGTAGCCTAAATTTGAAATAGAAATAACAAACATCGCAACCTTTTTCAGAAAGCAAGACCTCTACTGTGCAAATCAGAAGGAAATTGTGACACATGAGATAGAATGGGACATTTGTGAAGCAATATGTGTTGTGGAACGTCGAGAATTGCAAGCTAAAGCGACATTGAACATTTCAAACAAATAAAAGATGAAGCATGGCGCCTTCATAAAAAGTGAAACTTCTGAAGTTACGAGTGTAATTTTTAGGATTTTTTTAACAATTGATTCAGTATGTTTATCTACATTCTTGTGTATATTTGAAGTTATGTAGCTACTTAAGAAGTGAATTGTCAGTAGACTTTATACCGCACAAAATTTGTTACAGAATGAATTTTTATAATCTTGTTCCTTTTAGAGCGTCATGTTACTCGATCGGTCCGCCGCTCTCCGCAAGGTAGGTCTTCGGGAGCACGACCTTCGCTTCACTTCGACCCTTGTCTGTCGCACTGAGCGGTTGTTGACTCGGAATCAAGTGTGCGAGCGGCTGGTGGATTTATTACAAAGACAAAACTCTGATGTTCATCTGTCGGAGAACGAAGGCAGCATTGTCATCGCCGACTGCGTCACTGTCCTCGTAAAGGAGCGAGATGAGACGGACGAAGAAGGACCAGAGAACAGCAATCCTTCCGAATTCGACGTCCATGTCACTTACAACTTTGAGGTGAGATTGGCGTGACGTTTAGTGAACTGCTGCTGATATGGACTTCGAATATCAATTGCATTGGGAGCAGGATTGGCCAATTGGCAGAGATCTTTCAAAAAATCCGGCAATGTAAAATTTCTATTTTATCCATGCGCATTGTACGTTAACGCAAGTCTATTTCTGCTCTAGTTCAAGCTCGTTTCAATTAACATACTTGACTGAAATCATTGTATAGAGTAGCTTGTCTTCGTTGTATAGTGGTTAGGTGTTTGCCCTAGCGATCTGTCGGTCCACAGGTCGATCCCTGAAACTGTTATTGGAAGTCGTCAGGAAGGGCATCCAGACTAAATGATCACAGCCCTCCAGATTACAGTCTAACTGTGTCAGCGCCATCCAAGCTCTCCGGTAAGGGGGGAGTAACGACGTTAAACGATCATTCATTGAATGAACATGGATAAAACTACATCTAAGGTGAACTGAATCATTCACATGATCTAGGCAAGAGTTGGACAATTTCGAAATGCATGTTCAACCCCATGAAACTCCCATGAACGAACCGTGTGGTAGTGAAAGTTTGACCATTTGTTACAACACGAAACTAATGACCTTCAATTTCACCAAGTCATTATTTCATGACCTTAGTCTGTAAAACCATGTTATGTTCAAAGAGCAAGTATGTCAGCTAAATCATTCATTGACCATAACTGAACTCAGTATTTATTAAATCCCCAATTGGAATGCAGTTTCGATTTTATTAAATGATAATTTTATTTCTGTTACGCAGTGCTACATCTACATGTGGAATTCGCAATATTTTTCTGCCTTGGAGAAATTAACACGGAATTGAATGATCATGATAGCAATACAGAAGAAAAAATTGTGCTTTACACGTCACATTATCTTGTAGAAGGAATGATCCTTTAAATTAACTTCGTTGGAATTGACTAATGCTACAGGACTCAGCCTTGTTAGTAAGAGCAACTACTTTCTTGCGGCTTGATCTTGTCTCAAACTGCCTGACACTGAACGAGGAGAATATCGTAATCAAAGACAATGCTCATATAATTAACTTCAATCTTTGTGCGCAAGAAGTCCCCAACAATATTCAAATAGAAAATGAAGATTTATTGAACATGAAACTACACCAAAGAAGGTTGAATTAATTCACATGCATGGAATTGATATTTTATGTCAAGAAGAGGCTTCCCCAATATATATTGAGATAGAATACTTATTTCTAGCGCGAGATCTTCCGGCCTACATCGTAGGCCATTCTCAGGCGCCTCAAAGTACTGATTTTCGATATAGGCCGAAAGATCTCGCGCTAGAAATAAGTGTTGTATCTCAGTATACATTGGGGAAGCCTCTACTTGACATAAAGTACATTCAATTCCCTATTCCAAAGATTCCATTTCAAAGAATCTTTCTAACCATTTATAAATCAATTCTAAACAATGATGTTTATAGTCCTCTGAATGTATTCCGTTAATAATTTGGACCGGTGTCTCACTCTCAACTTAGGAAATCCATTTTGCCTGTTGGAAAGAAGCCATTAAGTAAATTTGACAAGTTGAAAAGTTATTGAGCCAAGAGTCAGATAAGTCTTCATTTTTGTGTAAGAAGACTTAAATTAGAATACTGTATTGGAATTTTCCTTGATAATCAACTTTATTTCATTTTATTTAAGCTTCTTGTCAGTAATTTTTCATTATATTAACTTTCATACTACTTATATATTTAAATACTCAAGAATCATGATACTGTATAAGATATCAATACCATACATGTGAATAAATTCAATTTTGTTTAGGGGTCGAATAGGTTTTGCATAGAGGTCGAAACACAACTAGACGAGTACCTGCTGATGACTGACGGACTGCAGTATCCCTTAATCGGTAGCTGAACTAGTAGTCGAGGTATTGTATTTTAAATCATATCATTGTGGATGAAGACAAATAAAGAAATGTTGGATTCCATGAAGTATTAAGGGCGGATTAAGAAACTGGCGATAGCAAATTCAAGTGGAGAAATAGAATTTTCCATGTGCAGTCTTAGGTATAGTGTGTATATTTCGATTGTTTTCGGTGTAGTAGAGTGTCATTGTAGTTCTATTGTTAACGTCCATTATCCACTTTCCACTTGTCCACTACTGCCATTATCCACCATGTGTAGTCTCAGATATAGTGTAGCATTAGTTCATTTGTAATCTGTGTAGTAGTATCATTGTAGTATTATGTTTTACCTCCACTTTTCCATTTTTTATCCATCGTTTTCCTCTTGTATTATAATATCCATTTTTAATTTCCGTTACCTATGGTGATCATTGTCCTATTGTATTTCCACTACCAGCATCTGTAGTCGGTGAGGTATATTAGAGGTCTGTTTTGAGCTTGTTTGCTGCAGTGTTTGGAATCTATGGTAGTAGTATATTAACAATAAGAATAAGTAGTGTTACAAGTCTTAAGATTTCAATTTTTACCAGATATTGGGCAATTTTAATTCGTTGCCACGAAAAAGCTCCATTAAGTTCTTTTGAGAACTGATTGATCCAATGGTTGCAGTAGCATTGCATCTATACACTTGCGGATTTGAGAACGCCATCAGCCATCATTAGGACTACTTCAATTAATAATTTGAATTAGTAACCATTATATTCTACTATAAATGGCTGCTGGTATGATTTTTATCATCGTATCAGAATGATTCATTAAATGTGTCAGGCCTCCAAACCCGGGGAAAAACAGACAATAAACGAGAACTAAGAGAAATATGTAGGTAGAATCTCAAGTGCCAAGTCGTAGTATAAAAATAAGTAAAAATGTGCCTAGTTTCAAAAAATGATTTTATCTTTATAGACCTCAGGAACGCAATCTCTGCAAAAAACCGAATCTTTCGCTTAAAATTTTCCCTGTATGTGATTTTTGAGTCGACACTCTACTCACTATATGCTTGCTCTATACAGGGATGAGAATTATCTGCGGAATTCCGCGGGGCCTGCAACAAATCTGTCTAATGTATTTTTGTTTTCTTCTGTCTGTGGCCCCTGAAATGTGAATTTCCGCTGGGGCCCTCGTTGCCCCATTCTCACGCCTGTCTATGGTTGTACATAGATCTGTTGCTAATTTAATGGATGCTATGATCGTGTCTAAATTTCACTCGCAGAAGATCATGTTTTAATATTTCACACATTTACTTATTTGATGCTTTTGTTTTTGTATCATCAGTGACCATTCTACGTAACACAGTTCCCCAGTCGCTTTAGAAGCTTGCGGCTAAAGTATATTCAACTCGGGAAGAATTGTGAACGTAAAATAAGCGTGGTGTACACGGAGTACAGTATGTTCAGAATAGTAATAAGGCATCTATGATTTTGCAGATAATCAAACATGGGAGTTAAAATTTTGTACATTTCTAAGTGTGCCCGATAACATCTACCTACCTATGATCTAAGCATGTTTAGAAATAAAATTAACTTCACCCATTCAAAAATACTTTGCATTAGGCCCACACAGAGCGGTATCGCTTCTCGCACTGAAGAATTGATTTTTAAAGCTTCGTGAAAATAATTGTTAAAAGAAAGAAGCGATCCTTTGTATTCATCTTAGAACAGTAGTTGAAAATACTGTGCAGTATATTTTCACTGAGATTTAAGAATGAACTTCAGAATGTCTAATGAGAAATAAGACTGAACCTCGTCACCATTGACCATCATCTCCAACCCTGATTTTCATGATTGCTTTATATTTATGATGTGAACCAGTGTCCCCCTTTGTCTTTGCAGGATGAAGATCTTGGAAGTCAAATATTTTCTCTTCTTCAAGTCAATGTGAAGACATTATCATGAGAAATACTTCCAGTGTTGTATAAATCGAACTGTAAATATTTTTCTACCGAAATAAAGATGTTGTTTCTACAAGACAATGAAGTCTTCACGGCTACTTCCCAATTGGAATGAGATCTGAATTCTAGAAAACAAAATTGTAGGATTTTGTAGATTTGTAGACTTCAAATTCTGTAGTAGTTTTCAGTCACACGAAATTCGTTGCAATTTGGGATCATGTGATTCTCATTACGTTTCGAAGCAGGCCAGTTACTTTTACGGAACGAAAAGTTATCAGATTCGGTGTATGTCATACTCAGATAATTAGTGTCGTCCTTGGGGGAACTCTGAATGTCAGATGCTATTGTTATGCAGAATTAATTCAAATTTATCTATTGTACAAATAAAATTATACACAGCAACAAAAACACAACCTGTTTTAGGGGATGCTTGTATTCTGAGTTCGGGCTGGGTGTAGGCCTACTTATCCGACCTGACCATAGGATATCTCCGACAACAACTTAAAAATGATAAAGCAATTCATTCAAGCTTTCCTTTTAAACAGTGAGGACTTCTTACCTGCATTTTTGCAAAGCCTATTAAAGAGAAAGTCATAAAAAAGCTTCAATCCAACATTTATCAAAAACATTGTTTCTTCATTGAAATGCTTCCTAAAATCCCATCGCGAAAGGATGCGTAGGCCTATTCTGCATCAATTGGACTGCCGAATTGAGAACTCAACAGAATTAGAGGATTTAGGATGCGGTTAAAAAACATGTTTCGTATCAATTTGATGCAAGGAAATGATTTATCAGATTTCGTGCTATCTGCTAATATCTTAAAATTACCGAAAGAAATGTAAATTAAGTTATATTTTTCCGGAAAATCGGAATATTTTCCGCGCAACGAAATATTTGTCTGTGAAAGAAAATTTACAATAATGCCGGTTTGGTCAATAACACGGCATCTGATTTCGAATGCAGATGCAATCATGGAATAAATTTCGGTTTGAATTGGGAAATTTCTTAGAATTATATATAGGAAAACATTTGTCGTGAAGTTTATCGGATGACGGCAGAAATAGAAGACCACTATAAAGGTCAACGTTAAGTATACAGCCATGCCCGGGTAAATTTTAGATTTGCAATTAGCAAGTAATTAGCAAGTTAGTGAAATTTCGATGGGCATTCATTAAACATCACTTTAAAAATACTACTGGAAAATCGCCTAACAATCACCTGCAATAATTAATAAATACTGCCTTTGCAAATACAATGTAAATAGAATAATTAAGCATTGAATTGCATCCTCAGTTGGTAGTTATGGTGACATCGAGGTACAAAGTTATTTGTTCTACAACTAGGATACAGACTTCAACAATTAAGGAAAAACTCAAAATACGAAGTTGTCACACATTTATGCTTGAAAGTGACAATAATATGCCTACTATAAGTTTGACCGATCAAAAATCTGATCATCCGATTCACATTAAGTAAAGACATTTCAAGTGCAGAGTGACATGGCCGCTCGCAGAATTAACACTTCGAGTTCATCGCTGACATTCCAACAGCAGAATTATCGAAATGAAGTGAAGCGTTCCCACTTCAAATGCAATCTGCCATATCAACAGCAAGATGAAAACAAAACCTGAATAGAAATTAATCTTAATCAAAAGCGATTTGCAGCTGCAGACATGAAACAAGTTAGTAGTCAAACAACAACTAACTAGTAATGGCCTAAACAAGTATCGTGGACAACATTAACCCTCGGCGGGCTAAGCTCTGGACCAACTTAGGCGGGCCAAGGGTGGTGATTTGATTTTAACCACCTTCGAAAATTTACAGATTTCATTGTCATGAACAGGTCTATGACAACTATATGAAGGAAATTTGTCAAGAAATAATTGCTCTTTCAAAATAAAAGAATATTTTTCTGGTAAATAATATGTGGTTAGGCTATATTATCAAAATAGGAAAATGAAAAATACGAATCATAATAAATCGTAGCTGATTTCATCATCATAAACACGTCTATTTTATCTGTATGAACGAAAACGGTCAAGAAATAATCGATATTTCAAAGTAAAACAACATTATTCAGTAATGCGTGTAAACAAAACGTGGTTCTACTATCAAATAGGAAAAAATGAGCAATACAAACACTATGTGCAGTCATTGCACAAGACAGCCGCAATGTGAGAACTACAGCAGGGAACTGCACAACCATGACAAATTTTGCTAGTTTTGTTCGCCTGCCGTGCTGATTTTCCTTGTTGCTTGCATTTTTTACAACGTAAAGCTGTTCCGAGGGCTTGGTCCGGCTGGGTCTGCGGTGAAGGGTTCTGACCTGCGATGCGCCTCATCTGCTGCATAACAGTAACATGCAGACCTGATGGGTTCTGCAGTCTTCTGAAGATGAATGGCAAGGCGAGTTCGCGGACCAGCTGCAACAGGAACAGACGACGGCGGTGCTTCTTTCGTTCAGTTGTCCAATCGGGATGGGTGATGTTGAAAATTGTCTCACTGTTTATCCCACTGATGTCCAGCATATTTTGAAAATGGATGAAAGGCCATCGAGTTGCGAATCGAACGCTGTATTTCTTCGCCATCTGATCCACAATCTACCCCTGCTTTCGTCCGATTGTATTCAACCTGAATTTCGGTCTTGGCTTTGTTTTCGGGATGAAGCTCTTTCTTGTGATGCATTGTAAAAAGCACATACTTTTTTGGATGGCGCAGTTTGATAGACAGCTAATGTAACTTTGTCGTCTCTACTGAAAATAAATTCCGATTGTCTCGGGGCTTGCCGCTCATGCAAAATTGGTGGTATATCACGCCTGTTTGACATCATCGTTCCCACGTACGTCAGTCGCTTCGACAAAAGTTCTTTTGCAAATTGTAATCCACAATTTTTTGAAGCAGCTCGTCAGGGAAGAAGATTTGCCAAGTTTGAAGAATATTGTCCTTGAAAGCAAGACGCGTTGGGCCAGAAGATTGATGGATCACATTAGCCGCATTTCTCCTTCCAGTTTGGACACTTGCTTGATGTTTCCAAACATTACCATTCTTGTCGGTAAAGCGTGTTTGTTGGACGTCTTGATCATCTTCCTCGTCAGTAGATAGCTGTTCATCATGGATAACTTCGATGTCAGCTGCCTCGACCTCATCATCAGAGTTAGATATGTCAGAGGCAGATTCAGAACTTGAGGATTCATCAAGCGCCAAAATACTTGAAACAGCTGTTACAGCAGCAGCTCGTCGCGGACGTGAAGCCATCGCAAACATACTGACGAAACTACTTCCACGTTATTGCTTTATTCATCCGATAAAGTAGACAAGTTTCACTCACATTCGATGTCAACAGTGTTCAATTGGCTCGCATGGCAGCGTGCGCTTGTGTGATGAAATAACGCGTGCGCTTGTGTCTGTGTGCATGTGTGAGTGTGTGCGTGCACAAAGGCTGCTCGCGCACGTGCAGTCGTTTGAACAATGCTGTGTGTCTGTTTGAGGTAGCTAACAAGAAAAGGAAACACTATTGCATAATATGTCACCATTTCTTTATCGCAGTGAATCACTGCTCTCACGAAGTTGCAAATTTCCGTCCTACACACTTTCATTCATAAGCCTTTGCGTTCCAAATAAACGTCAGAGTCATGATTTCGCAATGTAAATATTTCATTAATATCCAGAAAGTAAAAGTCACGAAATCTCATACGGAAAGTCGTGTTCATTATGTGATTATTGCAAAAAACTACATTGGGTGGTCAAAATCACCACCCTTGGCCCGCCTAGGGTTAAGTGTATCAACTTGACTTATTGGCAGTCCTCTTAAAAATATCACTTAATTGTCAAAACTCATTATTTTCTACATCAAAACTAAAGTAAGTCAATCATTAACCACTAAACGGTATGGCCTATTGCAGGTCTGTAGGCCTAGAAATAACAATATTCATTCAGCAAGAATTAACAGAGATAAGGCCTCCCGAGTAAAAAATAATATCAAAGTCATTCAGAATTAGTGTCCACAGCGTAGCGCTAAGTCCTTTTTGCGACGTTTCAATAAAATTTCACGCTCTCTCTCTCTCACAGAAAACATGTGGCCTTCCACCTTGCAAACCCAGAGGCCACCTCTGGCTTTTTCACACGCGAGCAGAGTGATCAGTCGACGATATCGATTTCAATCAGGAAACTGGTAGCTATACTCACCAGTATCTAAAACAATCTCAGTTGCAACTGATGAACACTGCCGAGCTCATATTCACTGTTGAATCAACAATAATCAATATTTGGAATTGTGAATTCTGCAAATCTAGAAGCGTTTTACTAATTTTTTAACTAATCTACTGCTTGTTAAAAGTTGAAAGGGATCACTATGAGAGGACATGATTCTCTTACATGCACGCAAAGCAGCAGTTGGGCATTAATTCGATCAATGTAGGATAGTTCTGCCCATGATAAAAAGCATAGAATGCATCAGAGCCACTAGAAGTAAAAAGAACCTTTAGAAATGAAGCAAAACGATTTCATAACTTTATTTTTTAATATAACCTAAAATACATATTTTTAAAGCAATGAATTCAAATGTAATGAAAATAGAAATAAATGAATTCAATCGCTTTTGCCGCATGGTAAGTCATAAAAACAAGTAAACACTTTCTCTAAAGGTAGGGTTTTCTGGTGTAGCCAAAGGGTCTTTTTATAGCAAACGGCCTTTGTGGTATAAAATCCTTTTACACCGGCATCAAAAACCGTCTTTAAACAGAGTAGTCTACAGTATTTTTTAAAGTTAAGGGTTTTATAGTAAAGGGTTCATGAAAAGAGCCTTTTAAAGAGTTCTTGTGAGACACGAACCCTTCTTAACAGAGTACAGTTGTGACAAGTGTGACTCAGGGAATAAGGCACTGTGATTCAAAATATGATTGCACTCCAAAACTGACTGAAACAGCTTCACAGCTTGGTGGGGTTGAGATTGAAGAAAGCAGGCAAGCACTTCAGTTTGTATCAGTCTCTACAACTGTGTTTTGTGATAACATCTCTCGAATTTCGAAATTAGATATTTATCTTTCGTTAAAATATCCAACATACAACGAACAACCACAAGTATCGTGAGTGTAAGCACATGAATTATATAAGTCCTTTTTTGGTGATCATGGGTTTCAGGGTATCGTTTATCAATATGTGAAAACCATGTAAAAGATTTGTTCGATTTAAATCCAAGGATATCGACTGTCTCTTTTGGTGGGTGAGTGAAGAAAATCACAGGAGGTCTGCTCGTTCTCGTTGTGAGCATACAGTGAGCTTCATATTGAGCGCTAAATTATGACCAGAAATTCATAATCATTAAGCAAGTATGTCAGGAGCAGTAGCATGCATAGTAGTAGGCTATACATAGAGTGGCAACTCAGTATTAATTAAATCCCCAATGTAGTTTCGGTTTTATTAAATGAACTCGAGTTGAGATCAGGCACCACATGTATGCAAATTTTTACACTTTTGGAGAAACTTACACGGATTTGACTGATCATGATAGCAGCAGGCATACAGAAGAAAGAATGGTAAAGACCAACCTGTAGGCAATAAGGACATAGTTAATTCAAACCAATATTGTAACGGAACTATTAAATATTTTTACTCCATTCCTTCGCTAAAATATCAGAAAATATCCATAGATTTAGTGATTTACTAAGTTGTCTTAGTGAAAGAATATACTCTTACTGCATTTCCTGGATTATTTCACCCGTTGTTATGAATATTAGTTGTCTTCAATAATAAGATACCGGTATAACCTCAGCATCACATTAGACTCGAAACCTTTCTTCAATATTGCTATAAGATCCGGTCATTCCGCTATCATTATTTTATTTCATGTACATTAGTGTCCTAAATAACAAGGAATTTAGTTAAAATTTCAATGAAACATAAGCATTGATTTTTTATACAGAGATTTGTCGATCATCACCCCAATGATCGTGTTCACCACAATTTCATCATCCTCAAATATCTCAACCTTTCGTAGGAAACTATATTTTAAATAAAAGCTCGACTATCATAGATTCCTACGAGAGGTTGATATATTTGAGGATAATAAATTGCAGTGGTCATCGAAGTGATGATCGAAAGATCTCTAATAAAAAATTTGTACCCTTGTGATTAGATCAATCAATGTTTTAAAATATATTGTTATTTATAATATCAACATTGATTTTAAATATACCCAGTTATTTCCTTTATTAAGGAATTTAGTCTTCAGTTCGTCACAACCTTAAAACTCTGCTGCAGACTCACTGCGCAGGTAGATAAATAACATTCTTTTCGAAGGTGTTATTTTCGATAGATATTTGTAAACATGCAATAAAACAACGCAGTAGCCTACTGGTATATCTGGCCTTGCTTGTTATCTTTTAGATTTACAATAAGGTATAAATGCACCACTATTCAATTTGATAAATTCATGAAGTGAACAACGTTAATTTTTGATACTCGTAATTACGGTACTGTACAGACTGAGTACCGCAGTATGAGTACTGTAGTGTGTTGCTAAAGTTCATTATGTAGCCATTACTCAGAAATTAGCAAAAATTAGCATTGATTGATTTCCTTCCTCCCCAGTAGTAAACATACAAAAGAATAAGCAAAGCCATGTAGGGCCTATAAGCACAACGTAATTTGTGAATTCCAGACGGAAATTATTTACGTTTGTGTATAAAATAGAATGATATCACATGTTTATCTAAGTCTTTATTTATCTTGATTACAAAACTCCTACTCTGAGAATTGGTCGTTATACCTATTGTTTCAATAGACTGACCCCTAGCTTTTGCATATCTTCAGATTTTATTGCACAGCATAACAATTTCTATGTTGACTTAATTTGTTTCAGAAATCGTCAGCCTTTGCATTTTTTGGTAGTACTTATTAATTGCTTCGGAATCATTCCCATATTCATCCCTTTCTAATATACGAACACTCTTTTTACGATATTTTTATACGATTCATTTAGAGGCAATTTTGATAAACACAATGAACTACGCAATTGATTGTATTTTAGCATAATTTTGAATGTTTGTACAAGTTTTGTATCTCAATTTGGCAGATTTTTCTTCTCATGTTTCAGTAAGATGCATCTGTAAAAGCCTATGCAATTTTGTTGCATGCCCTTTTGTAGATGAACAAAGAGTGCTCTCATGATGCGTTTGTATTAAAAATAAATTTTGTTATTCAATTCCATGATGCCTTGATTTTTTTATTCGATCATATGATGGAAACCTTTTCTCAATTTAAGTGTGCCATGTATCAGGATTAACTCCCTTAAAGTATATGAAGCATTAAATGCTATATGGCATAGGCCTGCTATCAATAATAAATATATAAGTAAAGCTGTTATGGTAAATAAAATTTTCGGCTATAATCATATTATAACAACTTTAAATACTACTGAAATTATAATTTGTAAGCAGTGCTGATTTTTGCTCTATATCTGATTTTTCTATGTGCCAATCCATCCAGGATTTGCGCCTATTTGGCACCCGTTTGTTATTCTCCAGTGTCACCAGGCTTTTGGCACGTAAGTGCGACCTAAATGAGCACGCAGAGGATTACAGTGTAGACATCCTAGTTTTAACTAAGGTAAAAGTTGAAAAATTGTTCCGAACAAATGTGCTGGCAATAAGGCCACCCTTTCCAATTTTATGTTAAATGAAAAAATACAATATTTTAAAACAATCTCTGTTACATAAATGCCAACACGCAGAAAAACAACTGAAATTATTCCGAGATAATGCTTATGGTGCAAATTGACGCATAAGTAGGACTATAAAATCATCCTGCTGTCAAAATGTTACTAAACCATAGTTAGCTTTAGTTTATTGGCAAAATGTGGGATTATAAATGCGATTTGGTTTATTGTGTAATTCCAATTCATCCATAATAGCTTTCAGTTTGCTGAAATGCTCATTTACTGGGTTTAGCTTCTCGGCTCGAGCTGGATTTAGTGTTTGGGCTCTCCTAATCAATATTTCCAGTTGCCGGTTAAGAAAGTTCTCTACCCAAGCACGTCTGGCAATCTGTCTTTTATTCGAGAATTGATGTTTTGCTTTGCATCACGTATGCATAGACATAGGCATAGAGTAGGGATGTAGAGGTATAGTGTCGACTCAACAAAGTATCTGTATACAGTGAAAATTTTTATATCAAAAGATTCAGTTTTTTGCGGACATTACGTTCCCGTGGTCCAAAAAATTATTTGAACAGTTTTAAAAAAGTCAAAATTTTGCCAACTTATATACTACCGAGATGACGCCCCCAAATAAGTAGTATGAAACAAGTTGGATATCAAAAGGAATGAATATTTGCTAATAAGCATCCTAACAAAGCGGAAATCAAGCTGATTATCAAGGGAATTTCATGAATTGTATTCTAATGAAAGTCTTCATGAAAAAGTCACGAAATCATTCGTGCTTTCTTGGTTGAAATTTCAATTTTTTAATTCAATTTTCATCGGCATTTATGATTCACTAAATTCATGCTTCATTTCTAGAATCTGAATAGTGATGTGGAACTATTTACATCTTTCAAAGTTAAATGAAATGATTGTCTTTGATAATGTGATTTTGCTCTGCCAGTTGCAGGTTGCCTGTGATATGATCACGCATAAGAAAATACTCTTGAGGTTGAGCATGAAAGTAATAGGAACCCATCGAATTGCTAATTTGACAAACATTACCTCTCCAAGGCTGTCATGACACGGAGGATCTGTAGAATACTATCATTCTTTCTGCATTACAATCATGATCATTCAATTCCGTTGTAATTTCTGCAAAACTGCAAAAATGCGCATATCTCACATTTGGTGACAATACCACCTGCATCTCCCTTGAGTTCATTTAATGAAATCGAAAGTGTATACACATTGGGATTTAATAAATGCGGAGTTACCACTCTACCTAATATACCTACTCTATGGAGGCTTGAATCATCTTCTTACTCAGAGGGAATCCGAGATCACAAAATCAGATGATTCTTTCAACTAACTGCTTTTCTTCATTGTCTGTTAATGTCATTCTTTTCATAGATTTGGTTCTGCTACCCGTCTTGATGTGATTTCTCAACGTTCGGCGTGGAATGTTGTACGTCGTTGAAGCGTTCTTAACCGACATCCCATTTATAACAGACTGAATGGCATTGTCAAGCTGTTCTTGTGACCATTGAGCTCGAAGTCTTTGGATCGCGATTTATGTGCCAAGCCACTGATCCTGAAAAATGAAGAAAATGTTTTACGCTTCCTCATAAATGTTCACACTCAAAATTAGTTTTAGTCTTATATTTTAGCTTAAACATTGTTTGCATCAAATTCATCAATTTGTTTTATCTTTTCAATTCTCGACTTTGTTAGCACAATGCATGAGCTACATGTACATTAGAGATGCAATATTAGATGTTATGAGGTGTAAATAATTATGAAGGGTACCTTGAATGACACTGGAATCTGTCATCATCAATTTCATCATCCTAAGTGATAGTCTCTACAGTGATTGATGATTAATCTGAACAATTTATTGATGAGCAGCTACATTTGATCTACATATTTCTACATTAATGTCCGAAAACCTATAGTAAGCTGAAGAGGAAAGCATGTGGCTATCTATGTTAAAGATACAACTATTGACTTGCAGATATTCCCTGTTACAAGCCGGCGAATGGAGAGACTATTGTTATTGACATTCCTCCAACTATAATGGCGGACGCCAGTGCCAGCTTTCTTGCTCGGAAACGTACAGGAGGTAAATGTTCTTCTATCGATTAAAATTGGAAGCATTTGATGAACTTGTTGTATTTGCAGATTCTGAAGATCTCAAGTCTGTATTTAAGAAGCAGAGAATAATCAAAGCTGGCATTCTGATGAAAGATGATGTAAGTGAGAAGGATTTCAGTAAATCATATCCTGTGTTTTTTCTTTTCCACTGAAATTGATTTCGGTGAAAAACAGTTTTACATAATGATTTCATCTTTTCTAATATAAGACTATTATTTCAAAACCAAATCTGAACATCTGTAGCCTAAATTTGAAATAGAAATAACAAACATCGCAACCTTTTTCAGAAAGCAAGACCTCTACTGTGCAAATCAGAAGGAAATTGTGACACATGAGATAGAATGGGACATTTGTGAAGCAATATGTGTTGTGGAACGTCGAGAATTGCAAGCTAAAGCGACATTGAACATTTCAAACAAATAAAAGATGAAGCATGGCGCCTTCATAAAAAGTGAAACTTCTGAAGTTACGAGTGTAATTTTTAGGATTTTTTTAACAATTGATTCAGTATGTTTATCTACATTCTTGTGTATATTTGAAGTTATGTAGCTACTTAAGAAGTGAATTGTCAGTAGACTTTATACCGCACAAAATTTGTTACAGAATGAATTTTTATAATCTTGTTCCTTTTAGAGCGTCATGTTACTCGATCGGTCCGCCGCTCTCCGCAAGGTAGGTCTTCGGGAGCACGACCTTCGCTTCACTTCGACCCTTGTCTGTCGCACTGAGCGGTTGTTGACTCGGAATCAAGTGTGCGAGCGGCTGGTGGATTTATTACAAAGACAAAACTCTGATGTTCATCTGTCGGAGAACGAAGGCAGCATTGTCATCGCCGACTGCGTCACTGTCCTCGTAAAGGAGCGAGATGAGACGGACGAAGAAGGACCAGAGAACAGCAATCCTTCCGAATTCGACGTCCATGTCACTTACAACTTTGAGGTGAGATTGGCGTGACGTTTAGTGAACTGCTGCTGATATGGACTTCGAATATCAATTGCATTGGGAGCAGGATTGGCCAATTGGCAGAGATCTTTCAAAAAATCCGGCAATGTAAAATTTCTATTTTATCCATGCGCATTGTACGTTAACGCAAGTCTATTTCTGCTCTAGTTCAAGCTCGTTTCAATTAACATACTTGACTGAAATCATTGTATAGAGTAGCTTGTCTTCGTTGTATAGTGGTTAGGTGTTTGCCCTAGCGATCTGTCGGTCCACAGGTCGATCCCTGAAACTGTTATTGGAAGTCGTCAGGAAGGGCATCCAGACTAAATGATCACAGCCCTCCAGATTACAGTCTAACTGTGTCAGCGCCATCCAAGCTCTCCGGTAAGGGGGGAGTAACGACGTTAAACGATCATTCATTGAATGAACATGGATAAAACTACATCTAAGGTGAACTGAATCATTTACATGATCTAGGCAAGAGTTGGACAATTTCGAAATGCATGTTCAACCCCATGAAACTCCCATGAACGAACCGTGTGGTAGTGAAAGTTTGACCATTTGTTACAACACGAAACTAATGACCTTCAATTTCACCAAGTCATTATTTCATGACCTTAGTTTGTAAAATGAATTACTTGCCTGGGGCGGGGGCATCAGTCTGCTGTCGCTGTAACTGAGTTGTTAAAGTTAACAGAGACCGCGAAAACGGAAGCTGTTAAATGGGCGTATAAATTGCGACGTTATCCTTCTGTTCCGTCATGCTTCTGTTAAACTTTAACAGTCTCTGTCAAGTTTTTGTCATGATAGATATCTAACTAATCAACTTCGGTATTGTACTTAGATTGGCAGAAGCAAGTCACGTGACTTCTTCGTTACCGTCAGCGTACCATTATGAACGCAATGTCTCGAAAGCTTTCTCATTCATTTGTGTGTCTTGTGAGAAGTACGTCTATTGTTGCAATGCCGAAAGCAAAATCGAAAAGGACGGAAAACTATTCGCAGGTAGAAATCCGGTATATCATAGAATTCTACACGAAACATAATGCAGTTCTATCAGCAAAATTTTCTTCTAATACATCCCTAGTAAAGAAAAACAGCCTTTATAACGAATTGGTTGAGTCGGTTAACGCCCTGTCCTCAACAACTCGAACCTTAACGAGTATAAAAGACAAATGGCAAAATCTACAAAGAGGAGTACGGACAAAGGTGGCCAGTTTTATAAGAGAGAAAAATAAAGAACGAAAAATTACCGGTAAGTACGATACACAGTTTGATTTTTATTTGAATGCTGGCTTTAATGTTTCTTCTTCTTCAGGTGATGGAGAACCATTAATCGATACGACAGCAGATGAGCTCACAATACTCAACGATGAGGAGAAGAAAATATTCATGCTTCTGCCACGTGAATCCATCTTTGGGATTTCAGGTGCGACGGAAAGTGGCCAACATTCAATATGTGACTCGATTGATAGACATACCGACGTATCTAATGATGAATCCTCGAATGACGAAAATGAAGATCCAGTTACCCCAGCAAGAGGATCAACGACAAGCCCTAAACAGCGGTCAGAAATAAGGAAGAGATATAGACCAAGATGGGAGTCTGTTCGAAACAGAATGACATCAGAGGACTACTATATGAGGATGTGTAAAATTGAGGAGGAGAAACTAGAAGAACAACGCCGTCACAACAAATTCATGGAAGAAATTGCTGTTCAGCATTTAAACGAAACGACCCGTAACCATAAGGAGCAAGAGTGTAACATGCGACATGACAGTTTGACGGCAGAACAACCAATGACTTATCAACAGTTACTGAGCTAGTATGTAAGCCATTCCATGTCGCTTGACCTTGATTATTTAGTATAAATATAATTATAAACTTGGATATTTATTGACTTTTAGTATGAATCGTATTATAAATACAATAAAGCGTTCATGAATTTTTCTGAATTGAACTTACTAGACAATAAAAGGTTTGACTTCCAAATCATAACATGAAGCAAGATTAGCCTAAGAATTTTTAGGCCGTAACATTTAATAGTATCCAAAATCGATAAAAATTTGGATATTATAATGACATTGATAAGAATAAAATTGCAGGATCTCCCTTTTCCGTAAGTGAGAGTTATATGTTTTATAATATTTTGTTGATACTTTTGAGATATCTCTTATGATCTCTAAAAATAACATATTTTTGTAATTTCAAAAAAGTCTATGGTAGATTATAATGTCCACTTACTTCTGCAATTTTATTCTAATATGTTCAACAAACTCCCATGTCGAGCAATTAATTTGATAGCCATTGATATGGTTATCTGAATTTAATTTTCAAGTCGATTGTAATTCTGACGTAAGAATTAAATAATCTGAAGTAAACACGTTAAAATTAAGTTAAAGTAGATAATTTAGGCCTAATACTGCGCTCTACACGTAACAACCTTCCGTATGCGATCAGATAAAATTTGCAATATTTTTGTGCATTTATTTAAATTATGAAAACAAAAAGAATTGTAATCTGAACAATTGTCATATTTTCATTGACATGTTATATAAAAGAGATTTTACATAAAAACGTTTTGAATAAGTCGTCCTCTAGTTTGGATACCGCTAGATGTATCGGTCAATTCGAAACTGCTACCGCTATGTGACTCTTCTGATTCTTCAGATCCTTCAGTCAAAATATAGTTGGACTCGATTTGCCGTTCTACAGCAATATTATGTAAAACACCGCAAGCCATTATGATTTTTGAAGCTTTCAGTGGTGAAAACATGATGGGTTTAGTTAAACAACGAAATCGAGCCTTAAGTAAACCATTACATCGTTCAATTGTACTACGACCTCTTTTATGCGCAGCATTGAACCTCCTTTCTGATGGAGTACACGGGTTCGTTAATGGAGTTAATAGCCAATGTGATAAGGGATATGCAGAATCTCCAAGTAACCATCCTTCAGGCATGTCTGACTCGGTGAACTTTGTCCAAACATTTGAATTACGAACGATAAAAGCGTCGTGAGAGCTACCTGGCCATTTTGGAGACAAACTATATATTCGCAGCGTTGAGTCACAAACAATTTGACAATTCACTGAGTAAAATCCCTTTCTGTTGACAAAAACCTTTTCGTTGTGTTTAGGACCAAAGATAGGAATATGGCAGCCATCAATACAACCAATAGTTTTAGGTAATCCACAATACCGGTAGAATCGATCCATCTCTCGTAAAAGATGATCTTCATCACCCCAATTAATATACCGATCGTTTATCTTGTTGAGTTCATTTGAAACCGTATGAACACAGTTTCCTGCAGATCGTTCAGAAATCCCATGAATATCACCGATCATAGAAAGAAACCCTCCTTGACAGTAATAGCGAAGAGCAGTACATACTTGAATTTCTACTGATAGACTTCGACCGCGATTTGATGCTCGTTCCAATGGATGACGCAGAACTTCACATATATCACAAACAACAGCTTTCGGAAATCTGTATCTATCAAAAAAATCTTCATCACTAAGTACGTCGATAGGATTGATGCGTGTTTTATACTCTCGATGAGCTCTAGAAAATTGTCCGTCTGCCATCACTCTCCACATGTCACCAGTAGCCCATAAACTCCGTTGTGAAAACGAATGACTTGCGACCACAATTACACGAAAGATTTAAGTTACTCGTAAAATAATGCATTGTCATTGGACAACAGAGGGTTTGACAGAGGGCATAGCCTCTGTAAGAAAATTCCTCTGACAACAACAGCCTCCGTCAGATAACAGTATACTGATGCATCCAATTTAGTAGTGACTGTTAATCCAGATAACAGCCCCTGTCAAAACAGCCAACTGATGCGGTGAAAATATGAATAACAGGGGTTGTTAAGATAACAGCGCTGTAACAGCAGACTGATGCCCCCGCCCCTGATTATTAAACCATGTTATGTTCAAAGATCAAGTATGTCAGCTAAATCATTCATTGACCATAACCGAACTCAGTATTTATTAAATCCCCAATTGGAATGCAGTTCCGATTTTATTAAATGTTAATTTTATTTCTGTTACGCAGTGCTACATGTACATGTGGAATTCGCAATATTTTTCTGCCTTGGAGAAATTAACACGGAATTGAATGATCATGATAGCAATACAGAAGAAAAAATTGTGCTTTACACGTCACATTATCTTGTAGAAGGAATGATCCTTTAAATTAACTTCGTTGGAATTGACTAATGCTACAGGACTCAGCCTTGTTAGTAAGAGCAACTACTTTCTTGCGGCTTGATCTTGTCTCAAACTGCCTGACACTGAACGAGGAGAATATCGTAATCAAAGACAATGCTCATATAATTAACTTCAGTCTTTGTGCGCAAGAAGTCCCCAACAATATTCAAATAGAAAATGAAGATTTATTGAACATGAAACTACACCAAAGAAGGTTGAATTAATTCACATGCATGGAATTGATATTTTATGTCAAGAACAGGCTTCCCCAATATATATTGAGATAGAACACTTATTTCTAGCGCGAGATCTTCCGGCCTACATCGTAGGCCATTCTCAGGCGCCTCAAAGTACTGATTTTCGATATAGGCCGAAAGATCTCGCGCTAGAAATAAGTGTTGTATCTCAGTATACATTGGGGAAGCCTCTACTTGACATAAAGTACATTCAATTCCCTATTCCAAAGATTCCATTTCAAAGAATCTTTCTAACCATTTATAAATCAATTCTAAACAATGATGTTTATAGTCCTCTGAATGTATTCCGTTAATAATTTGGACCGGTGTCTCACTCTCAATTTAGGAAATCCATTTTGCCTGTTGGAAAGAAGCCATTAAGTAAATTTGCCAAGTTGAAAAGTTATTGAGCCAAGAGTCAGATAAGTCTTCATTTTTGTGTAAGAAGACTTAAATTAGAATACTGTATTGGAATTTTCCTTGATAATCAACTTTATTTCATTTTATTTAAGCTTCTTGTCAGTAATTTTTCATTATATTAACTTTCATACTACTTATATATTTAAATACTCAAAAATCATGACTGTATAAGATATCAATACCATACATGTGAATAAATTCAATTTTGTTTAGGGGTCGAATAGGTTTTGCATAGAGGTCGAAACACAACTAGACGAGTACCTGCTGATGACTGACGGACTGCAGTATCCCTTAATCGGTAGCTGAACTAGTAGTCGAGGTATTGTATTTTAAATCATATCATTGTGGATGAAGACAAATAAACAAATGTTGGATTCCATGAAGTATTAAGGGCGGATTAAGAAACTGGCGATAGCAAATTCAAGTGGAGAAATAGAATTTTCCATGTGCAGTCTTAGGTGTAGTGTGTATAGTTCGATTGTTTTCGGTGTAGTAGAGTGTCATTGTAGTTCTATTGTTAACGTCCATTATCCACTTTCCACTTGTCCACTACTGCCATTATCCACCATGTGTAGTCTCAGATATAGTGTAGCATTAGTTCATTTGTAATCTGTGTAGTAGTATCATTGTAGTATTATGTTTTACCTCCACTTTTCCATTTTTTATCCATCGTTTTCCTCTTGTATTATAATATCCATTTTTAATTTCCGTTACCTATGGTGATCATTGTCCTATTGTATTTCCACTACCAGCATCTGTAGTCGGTGAGGTATATTAGACGTCTGTTTTGAGCTTGTTTGCTGCAGTGTTTGGAATCTATGGTAGTAGTATATTAACAATAAGAATAAGTAGTGTTACAAGTCTTAAGATTTCAATTTTTACCAGATATTGGGCAATTTTAATTCGTTGCCACGAGAAAGCTCCATTAAGTTCTTTTGAGAACTGATTGATCCAATGGTTGCAGTAGCATTGCATCTACACACTTGCGGATTTGAGAACGCCATCAGCCATCATTAGGACTACTTCAATTAATAATTTGAATTAGTAACCATTATATTCTACTATAAATGGCTGCTGGTATGATTTTTATCATCGTATCAGAATGATTCATTAAATGTGTCAGGCCTCCAAACCCGGGGAAAAACAGACAATAAACGAGAACTAAGAGAAATATGTAGGTAGAATCTCAAGTGCCAAGTCGTAGTATAAAAATAAGTAAAAATGTGCCTAGTTTCAAAAAATGATTTTATCTTTATAGACCTCAGGAACGCAATCTCTGCAAAAAACCGAATCTTTCGCTTAAAATTTTCCCTGTATGTGATTTTTGAGTCGACACTCTACTCACTATATGCTTGCTCTATACAGGGATGAGAATTATCTGCGGAATTCCGCGGGGCCTGCAACAAATCTGTCTAATGTATTTTTGTTTTCTTCTGTCTGTGGCCCCTGAAATGTGAATTTCCGCTGGGGCCCTCGTTGCCCCATTCTCACGCCTGTCTATGGTTGTACATAGATCTGTTGCTAATTTAATGGATGCTATGATCGTGTCTAAATTTCACTCGCAGAAGATCATGTTTTAATATTTCACACATTTACTTATTTGATGCTTTTGTTTTTGTATCATCAGTGACCATTCTACGTAACACAGTTCCCCAGTCGCTTTAGAAGCTTGCGGCTAAAGTATATTCAACTCGGGAAGAATTGTGAACGTAAAATAAGCGTGGTGTACACGGAGTACAGTATGTTCAGAATAGTAATAAGGCATCTATGATTTTGCAGATAATCAAACATGGGAGTTAAAATTTTGTACATTTCTAAGTGTGCCCGATAACATCTACCTACCTATGATCTAAGCATGTTTAGAAATAAAATTAACTTCACCCATTCAAAAATACTTTGCATTAGGCCCACACAGAGCGGTATCGCTTCTCGCACTGAAGAATTGATTTTTAAAGCTTCGTGAAAATAATTGTTAAAAGAAAGAAGCGATCCTTTGTATTCATCTTAGAACAGTAGTTGAAAATACTGTGCAGTATATTTTCACTGAGATTTAAGAATGAACTTCAGAATGTCTAATGAGAAATAAGACTGAACCTCGTCACCATTGACCATCATCTCCAACCCTGATTTTCATGATTGCTTTATATTTATGATGTGAACCAGTGTCCCCCTTTGTCTTTGCAGGATGAAGATCTTGGAAGTCAAATATTTTCTCTTCTTCAAGTCAATGTGAAGACATTATCATGAGAAATACTTCCAGTGTTGTATAAATCGAACTGTAAATATTTTTCTACCGAAATAAAGATGTTGTTTCTACAAGACAATGAAGTCTTCACGGCTACTTCCCAATTGGAATGAGATCTGAATTCTAGAAAACAAAATTGTAGGATTTTGTAGATTTGTAGACTTCAAATTCTGTAGTAGTTTTCAGTCACACGAAATTCGTTGCAATTTGGGATCATGTAATTCTCATTACGTTTCGAAGCAGGCCAGTTACTTTTACGGAACGAAAAGTTATCTGATTCGGTGTATGTCATACTCAGATAATTAGTGTCGTCCTTGGGGGAACTCTGAATGTCAGATGCTATTGTTATGCAGAATTAATTCAAATTTATCTATTGTACAAATAAAATTATACACAGCAACAAAAACACAACCTGTTTTAGGGGATGCTTGTATTCTGAGTTCGGGCTGGGTGTAGGCCTACTTATCCGACCTGACCATAGGATATCTCCGACAACAACTTAAAAATGATAAAGCAATTCATTCAAGCTTTCCTTTTAAACAGTGAGGACTTCTTACCTGCATTTTTGCAAAGCCTATTAAAGAGAAAGTCATAAAAAAGCTTCAATCCAACATTTATCAAAAACATTGTTTCTTCATTGAAATGCTTCCTAAAATCCCATCGCGAAAGGATGCGTAGGCCTATTCTGCATCAATTGGACTGCCGAATTGAGAACTCAACTGAATTAGAGGATTTAGGATGCGGTTAAAAAACATTTCGGATCAATTTGATGCAAGGAAATGATTTATCAGATTTCGTGCTATCTGCTAATATCTTAAAATTACCGAAAGAAATGTAAATTAAGTTATATTTTTCCGGAAAATCGGAACATTTTCCGCGCAACGAAATATTTGTCAGTGAAAGAAAATTTACAATAATGCCGGTTTGGTCAATAACACGGCATCTGATTTCGAATGCAGATGCAATCATGGAATAAATTTCGGTTTGAATTGGGAAATTTCTTAGAATTATATATAGGAAAACATTTGTCGTGAAGTTTATCGGATGACGGCAGAAATAGAAGACCACTATAAAGGCCAACGTTAAGTATACAGCCATGCCCGGGTAAATTTTAGATTTGCAATTAGCAAGTAATTAGCAAGTTAGTGAAATTTCGATGGGCATTCATTAAACATCACTTTAAAAATACTACTGGAAAATCGCCTAACAATCACCTGCAATAATTAATAAATACTGCCTTTGCAAATACAATGTAAATAGAATAATTAAGCATTGAATTGCATCCTCAGTTGGTAGTTATGGTGACATCGAGGTACAAAGTTATTTGTTCTACAACTAGGATACAGACTTCAACAATTAAGGAAAAACTCAAAATACGAAGTTGTCACACATTTATGCTTGAAAGTGACAATAATATGCCTACTATAAGTTTGACCGATCAAAAATCTGATCATCCGATTCACATTAAGTAAAGACATTTCAAGTGCAGAGTGACATGGCCGCTCGCAGAATTAACACTTCGAGTTCATCGCTGACATTCCAACAGCAGAATTACCGAAATGAAGTGAAGCGTTCCCACTTCAAATGCAATCTGCCATATCAACAGCAAGATGAAAACAAAACCTGAATAGAAATTAATCTTAATCAAAAGCGATTTGCAGCTGCAGACATGAAACAAGTTAGTAGTCAAACAACAACTAACTAGTAATGGCCTAAACAAGTATCGTGGACAACATTAACCCTCGGCGGGCCAAGCTCTGGACCAACTTAGGCGGGCCAAGGGTGGTGATTTGATTTTAACCACCTTCGAAAATTTACAGATTTCATTGTCATGAACAGGTCTATGACAACTATATGAAGGAAATTTGTCAAGAAATAATTGCTCTTTCAAAATAAAAGAATATTTTTCTGGTAAATAATATGTGGTTAGGCTATATTATCAAAATAGGAAAATGAAAAATACGAATCATAATAAATCGTAGCTGATTTCATCATCATAAACACGTCTATTTTATCTGTATGAACGAAAACGGTCAAGAAATAATCGATATTTCAAAGTAAAACAACATTATTCAGTAATGCGTGTAAACAAAACGTGGTTCTACTATCAAATAGGAAAAAATGAGCAATACAAACACTATGTGCAGTCATTGCACAAGACAGCCGCAATGTGAGAACTACAGCAGGGAACTGCACAACCATGACAAATTTTGCTAGTTTTGTTCGCCTGCCGTGCTGATTTTCCTTGTTGCTTGCATTTTTTACAACGTAAAGCTGTTCCGAGGGCTTGGTCCGGCTGGGTCTGCGGTGAAGGGTTCTGACCTGCGATGCGCCTCATCTGCTGCATAACAGTAACATGCAGACCTGATGGGTTCTGCAGTCTTCTGAAGATGAATGGCAAGGCGAGTTCGCGGACCAGCTGCAACAGGAACAGACGACGGCGGTGCTTCTTTCGTTCAGTTGTCCAATCGGGATGGGTGATGTTGAAAATTGTCTCACTGTTTATCCCACTGATGTCCAGCATATTTTGAAAATGGATGAAAGGCCATCGAGTTGCGAATCGAACGCTGTATTTCTTCGCCATCTGATCCACAATCTACCCCTGCTTTCGTCCGATTGTATTCAACCTGAATTTCGGTCTTGGCTTTGTTTTCGGGATGAAGCTCTTTCTTGTGATGCATTGTAAAAAGCACATACTTTTTTGGATGGCGCAGTTTGATAGACAGCTAATGTAACTTTGTCGTCTCTACTGAAAATAAATTCCGATTGTCTCGGGCTTGCCGCTCATGCAAAATTGGTGGTATATCACGCCTGTTTGACATCATCGTTCCCACGTACGTCAGTCGCTTCGACAAAAGTTCTTTTGCAAATTGTAATCCACAATTTTTTGAAGCAGCTCGTCAGGGAAGAAGATTTGCCAAGTTTGAAGAATATTGTCCTTGAAAGCAAGACGCGTTGGGCCAGAAGATTGATGGATCACATTAGCCGCATTTCTCCTTCCAGTTTGGACACTTGCTTGATGTTTCCAAACATTACCATTCTTGTCGGTAAAGCGTGTTTGTTGGACGTCTTGATCATCTTCCTCGTCAGTAGATAGCTGTTCATCATGGATAACTTCGATGTCAGCTGCCTCGACCTCATCATCAGAGTTAGATATGTCAGAGGCAGATTCAGAACTTGAGGATTCATCAAGCGCCAAAATACTTGAAACAGCTGTTACAGCAGCAGCTCGTCGCGGACGTGAAGCCATCGCAAACATACTGACGAAACTACTTCCACGTTATTGCTTTATTCATCCGATAAAGTAGACAAGTTTCACTCACATTCGATGTCAACAGTGTTCAATTGGCTCGCATGGCAGCGTGCGCTTGTGTGATGAAATAACGCGTGCGCTTGTGTCTGTGTGCATGTGTGAGTGTGTGCGTGCACAAAGGCTGCTCGCGCACGTGCAGTCGTTTGAACAATGCTGTGTGTCTGTTTGAGGTAGCTAACAAGAAAAGGAAACACTATTGCATAATATGTCACCATTTCTTTATCGCAGTGAATCACTGCTCTCACGAAGTTGCAAATTTCCGTCCTACACACTTTCATTCATAAGCCTTTGCGTTCCAAATAAACGTCAGAGTCCGATGTAAAAATTTCGCAATGTAAATATTTCATTAATATCCAGAAAGTAAAAGTCACGAAATCTCATACGGAAAGTCGTGTTCATTATGTGATTATTGCAAAAAACTACATTGGGTGGTCAAAATCACCACCCTTGGCCCGCCTAGGGTTAAGTGTATCAACGTGACTTATTGGCAGTCCTCTTAAAAATATCACTTAATTGCCAAAACTCATTATTTTCTACATCAAAACTAAAGTAAGTCAATCATTAACCACTAAACGGTATGGCCTATTGCAGGTCTGTAGGCCTAGAAATAACAATATTCATTCAGCAAGAATTAACAGAGATAAGGCCTCCCGAGTAAAAAATAATATCAAAGTCATTCAGAATTAGTGTCCACAGCGTAGCGCTAAGTCCTTTTTGCGACGTTTCAATAAAATTTCACGCTCTCTCTCTCTCACAGAAAACATGTGGCCTTCCACCTTGCAAACCCAGAGGCCACCTCTGGCTTTTTCACACGCGAGCAGAGTGATCAGTCGACGATATCGATTTCAATCAGGAAACTGGTAGCTATACTCACCAGTATCTAAAACAATCTCAGTTGCAACTGATGAACACTGCCGAGCTCATATTCTCTGTTGAATCAACAATAATCAATATTTGGAATTGTGAATTCTGCAAATCTAGAAGCGTTTTACTAATTTTTTAACTAATCTACTGCTTGTTAAAAGTTGAAAGGGACTATGAGAGGACATGATTCTCTTACATGCACGCAAAGCAGCAGTTGGGCATTTAAGGTAATCAATTCGATCAATGTAGGATAGTTCTGCCCATGATAAAAAGCATAGAATGCATCAGAGCCACTAGAAGTAAAAAGAGCCTTTAGAAATGAAGCAAAACGATTTCATAACTTTATTTTTTAATGTAATATAAAATACATATTTTTAAAGCAATGAATTCAAATGTAATGAAAATAGAAATAAATGAATTCAATCGCTTTTGCCACATGGTAAGTCATAAAAACAAGTAAACACTTTCTCTAAAGGTAGGGTTTTCTGGTGTAGCCAAAGGGTCTTTTTTATAGCAAACGGCCTTTGTGGTATAAAATCCTTTTACACCGGCATCAAAAACCGTCTTTAAACAGAGTAGTCTACAGTATTTTTTAAAGTTAAGGGTTTTATAGTAAAGGGTTCATGAAAAGAGCCTTTTAAAGAGTTCTTGTGAGACACGAACCCTTCTTAACAGAGTACAGTTGTGACAAGTGTGACTCAGGGAATAAGGCACTGTGATTCAAAATATGATTGCACTCCAAAACTGACTGAAACAGCTTCACAGCTTGGTGGGGTTGAGATTGAAGAAAGCAGGCAAGCACTTCAGTTTGTATCAGTCTCTACAACTGTGTTTTGTGATAACATCTCTCGAATTTCGAAATTAGATATTTATCTTTCGTTAAAATATCCAACATACAACGAACAACCACAAGTATCGTGAGTGTAAGCACATGAATTATATAAGTCCTTTTTTGGTGATCATGGGTTTCAGGGTATCGTTTATCAATATGTGAAAACCATGTAAAAGATTTGTTCGATTTAAATCCAAGGATATCGACTGTCTCTTTTGGTGGGTGAGTGAAGAAAATCACAGGAGGTCTGCTCGTTCTCGTTGTGAGCATACAGTGAGCTTCATATTGAGCGCTAAATTATGACCAGAAATTCATAATCATTAAGCAAGTATGTCAGGAGCAGTAGCATGCATAGTAGTAGGCTATACATAGAGTGGCAACTCAGTATTAATTAAATCCCCAATGTAGTTTCGGTTTTATTAAATGAACTCGAGTTGAGATCAGGCACCACATGTATGCAAATTTTTACACTTTTGGAGAAACTTACACGGATTTGACTGATCATGATAGCAGCAGGCATACAGAAGAAAGAATGGTAAAGACCAACCTGTAGGCAATAAGGACATAGTTAATTCAAACCAATATTGTAACGGAACTATTAAATATTTTTACTCCATTCCTTCGCTAAAATATCAGAAAATATCCATAGATTTAGTGATTTACTAAGTTGTCTTAGTGAAAGAATATACTCTTACTGCATTTCCTGGATTATTTCACCCGTTGTTATGAATATTAGGTGTCTTCAATAATAAGATACCGGTATAACCTCAGCATCACATTAGACTCGAAACCTTTCTTCAATATTGCTATAAGATCCGGTCATTCCGCTATCATTATTTTATTTCATGTACATTAGTGTCCTAAATAACAAGGAATTTAGTTAAAATTTCAATGAAACATAAGCATTGATTTTATACAGAGATTTGTCGATCATCACCCCAATGATCATGTTCACCACAATTTCATCATCCTCAAATATCTCAACCTTTCGTAGGAAACTATATTTTAAATAAAAGCTCGACTATCATAGATTCCTACGAGAGGTTGATATATTTGAGGATAATAAATTGCAGTGGTCATCGAAGTGATGATCGAAAGATCTCTAATAAAAAATTTGTACCCTTGTGATTAGATCAATCAATGTTTTAAAATATATTGTTATTTATAATATCAACATTGATTTTAAATATACCCAGTTATTTCCTTTATTAAGGAATTTAGTCTTCAGTTCGTCACAACCTTAAAACTCTGCTGCAGACCCACTGCGCAGGTAGATAAATAACATTCTTTTCGAAGGTGTTATTTTCGATAGATATTTGTAAACATGCAATAAAACAACGCAGTAGCCTACTGGTATATCTGGCCTTGCTTGTTATCTTTTAGATTTACAATAAGGTATAAATGCACCACTATTCAATTTGATAAATTCATGAAGTGAACAACGTTAATTTTTGATACTCGTAATTACGGTACTGTACAGACTGAGTACCGCAGTATGAGTACTGTAGTGTGTTGCTAAAGTTCATTATGTAGCCATTACTCAGAAATTAGCAAAAATTAGCATTGATTGATTTCCTTCCTCCCCAGTAGTAAACATACAAAAGAATAAGCAAAGCCATGTAGGGCCTATAAGCACAACGTAATTTGTGAATTCCAGACGGAAATTATTTACGTTTGTGTATAAAATAGAATGATATCACATGTTTATCTAAGTCTTTATTTATCTTGATTACAAAACTCCTACTCTGAGAATTGGTCGTTATACCTATTGTTTCAATAGACTGACCCCTAGCTTTTGCATATCTTCAGATTTTATTGCACAGCATAACAATTTCTATGTTGACTTAATTTGTTTCAGAAATCGTCAGCCTTTGCATTTTTTGGTAGTACTTATTAATTGCTTCGGAATCATTCCCATATTCATCCTTTTCTAATATACGAACACTCTTTTTACGATATTTTTATACGATTCATTTAGAGGCAATTTTGATAAACACAATGAACTACGCAATTGATTGTATTTTAGCATAATTTTGAATGTTTGTACAAGTTTTGTATCTCAATTTGGCAGATTTTTCTTCTCATGTTTCAGTAAGATGCATCTGTAGAAGCCTATGCAATTTTGTTGCATGCCCTTTTGTAGATGAACAAAGAGTGCTCTCATGATGCGTTTGTATTAAAAATAAATTTTGTTATTCAATTCCATGATGCCTTGATTTTTTTATTCGATCATATGATGGAAACCTTTTCTCAATTTAAGTGTGCCATGTATCAGGATTAACTCCCTTAAAGTATATGAAGCATTAAATGCTATATGGCATAGGCCTGCTATCAATAATAAATATATAAGTAAAGCTGTTATGGTAAATAAAATTTTCGGCTATAATCATATTATAACAACTTTAAATACTACTGAAATTATAATTTGTAAGCAGTGCTGATTTTTGCTCTATATCTGATTTTTCTATGTGCCAATCCATCCAGGATTTGCACCTATTTGGCACCCGTTTGTTATTCTCCAGTGTCACCAGGCTTTTGGCACGTAAGTGCGACCTAAATGAGCACGCAGAGGATTACAGTGTAGACATCCTAGTTTTAACTAAGGTAAAAGTTGAAAAATTGTTCCGAACAAATGTGCTGGCAATAAGGCCACCCTTTCCAATTTTATGTTAAATGAAAAAATACAATATTTTAAAACAATCTCTGTTACATAAATGCCAACACGCAGAAAAACAACTGAAATTATTCCGAGATAATGCTTATGGTGCAAATTGACGCATAAGTAGGACTATAAAATCATCCTGCTGTCAAAATGTTACTAAACCATAGTTAGCTTTAGTTTATTGGCAAAATGTGGGATTATAAATGCGATTTGGTTTATTGTGTAAGTCCAATTCATCCATAATAGCTTTCAGTTTGCTGAAATGCTCATTTACTGGGTTTAGCTTCTCGGCTCGAGCTGGATTTAGTGTTTGGGCTCTCCTAATCAATATTTCCAGTTGCCGGTTAAGAAAGTTCTCTACCCAAGCACGTCTGGCAATCTGTCTTTTATTCGAGAATTGATGTTTTGCTTTGCATCACGTATGCATAGACATAGGCATAGAGTAGGGATGTAGAGGTATAGTGTCGACTCAACAAAGTATCTGTATACAGTGAAAATTTTTATATCAAAAGATTCAGTCTTTTGCGGACATTACGTTCCCGTGGTCCAAAAAATTATTTGAACAGTCTTAAAAAAGTCAAAATTTTGCCAACTTATATACTACCGAGATGACGCCCCCAAATAAGTAGTATGAAACAAGTTGGATATCAAAAGGAATGAATATTTGCTAATAAGCATCCTAACAAAGAGGAAATCAAGCTGATTATCAAGGGAATTTCATGAATTGTATTCTAATGAAAGTCTTCATGAAAAAGTCACGAAATCATTCGTGCTTTCTTGGCTGAAATTTCAATTTTTTAATTCAATTTTCATCGGCATTTATGATTCACTAAATTCATGCTTCATTTCTAGAATCTGAATAGTGATGTGGAACTATTTACATCTTTCAAAGTTAAATGAAATGATTGTTTTTGATAATGTGATTTTGCTCTGCCAGTTGCAGGTTGCCTGTGATATGATCACGCATAAGAAAATACTCTTGAGGTTGAGCATGAAAGTAATAGGAACCCATCGAATTGCTAATTTGACAAACATTACCTCTCCAAGGCTGTCATGACACGGAGGATCTGTAGAATACTATCATTCTTTCTGCATTACAATCATGATCATTCAATTCCGTTGTAATTTCTGCAAAACTGCAAAAATGCGCATATCTCACATTTGGTGACAATACCACCTGCATCTCCCTTGAGTTCATTTAATGAAATCGAAAGTGTATACACATTGGGATTTAATAAATGCGGAGTTACCACTCTACCTAATATACCTACTCTATGGAGGCTTGAATCATCTTCTTACTCAGAGGGAATCCGAGATCACAAAATCAGATGATTCTTTCAACTAACTGCTTTTCTTCATTGTCTGTTAATGTCATTCTTTTCATAGATTTGGTTCTGCTACCCGTTTTGATGTGATTTCTCAACGTTCGGCGTGGAATGTTGTACGTCGTTGAAGCGTTCTTAACCGACATCCCATTTATAACAGACTGAATGGCATTGTCAAGCTGTTCTTGTGACCATTGAGCTCGAAGTCTTTGGATCGCGATTTATGTGCCAAGCCACTGATCCTAAAAATGAAGAAAATGTTTTACGCTTCCTCATAAATGTTCACACTCAAAATTAGTTTTAGTCTTATACTTTCCATGTTTACAAAATTACGCTTATTTAATTCAAATACTTAGCTTATTATTGACAAAATAATGAATTATAAGCAACAGTAAAATTAGATAAACTTACATTTATCCTGCATTCAATAAACATAGGTTGGTTCTAACCAAGATTAGACTAGTAAAAAATTATGATTTCTTTAATGGAGATTAAACGAATTGAAAGGGGGTTCAGTGCATATAGGTGTTTGTTGCATAAATGATCACTTTATAGGCCTACTTCTGGGATTAAATCATAAGTCTCTAGGATTCAAAAAAGATCGTAAGAGGAGTTTCAGGGGAAGCAGTTTTAATGTCATACAGAATACTTTTTATTTTCAATGGACTTATAGGACCGTACAAAGTATGAGATATTATTGCAAGTCTTAAAAAGAATCCTTTTCTCAATATTTGATAATTTGAAGACATATGATTTATATTAGTGAATATTAATAAAATGTTGAGTTTTCACATAACGCTATATTGTTAAAGTTGTTTGGTTCATTGAAAGCTATGTCTATTTTTTTGACATAATGTAGGCCAAACAGTGATGAAATTCAATAATAGAAATACAATACATAACTGACATACATATAAAATATTGTAATTGTAACTCATAGTAACCTAGATTTACGTAGAATAGCAGCTGAATCCCTAGATTTGCAATTTTTTGGTGATAGAGCATAACCATGGCCTTATTGTCAGCATTGATACAGATTTCTTCTACGGAAAATGCAGCAAAAGTTAGAGAATTTCAAAAATCAATACTGTGCTGTAAGTCTGGATGGTATTGGACTTTGATTTATGCAGGTAGAATGATTTTTTGGTAAAATAATGGTCTCAGGCAAAGCTTTATCCACAAGCACAAAATAACACTAGGTGACATGCCACGCGTAATTCACGCGTAACTACGGAACACCCCAAACATCCGTGGTTAAAGACATTCTATTCTTCTACCCGCGTACATACGCGCTGCACTAAGAGTCAGAAATCACTTGATCTGATGCTGTTAAAATATGGGGAATGTTTATGAATACTCGCGGGCGATCGTTTATAGTTTGCGGGTCGTCTACGGTTGTCTGCGCTGCCGCTTGAACCACGGATGAACCGCTAAGCATGTTCTGTCTTCCCTGAACATGAAATTGAGGTCCTTTCATTGTTTAGCCTCTGATACATGCAGATACATGAGACGCAAAGTCTATATAACTGGACTGCCAACTTCACTAACTTATAACAGATATTGCAGCAATATCCCGCATAGCCACGGATGTTTAGGGTCATGTGTAATTGCGCGCTAGTTCACGCGTGAATTACGTGTGATTGAGCGTGGCATGTCACCTAGTGAACTAATTAGACTCGTGAACTTATCTCAAATTCTTTCAAAGCTGACTAAATGACGAGATACTATTGTCCTCATTTGGGAAGTGGATCGTCAGGGTTAATGATCATTTCCAAAAGAGCCAAAAGTAATCCAAAAAAAGCCAAAATCACAAAAGAGCCAAAAAAGTCACGGAATGTAGCCGATTGCCCAAAAAAGCCAAAATCACAAAAGAGTCAAAAAAGTCACGGAATGAAGCCGATTGCCCAAAAAAGCCAAAGTTAAGCTCAGCACACCAGTCTACATCCACACTTCAGTTTCATATTCGATGCAGTAGCGCAGAATATTTTGGCTTTTTTGGATTTGAGTGACGTAATGTGGACTGATTTTGTGGATTTGAATTGCTGTGGAGGAGTGGCATTGATAGCTATGGTAATGAAACTGATAGTACAGTTGTGGACTGGTATGATGAGCTTACGTTTGCCTTTCTTGGGCAATCGGTCCACATATTCAGATTCAAGAAATGAAACATTAATTTTAGTGAATCATAAAATCACACGCAGATGATCTTGAAATTACAGCCAATAAGCACAATGAGATTTCAAGTTTTTCATGAAGACTTGCATTATAATGCGGTTCATGAATTTCTTTTGAGAAGCAGTTGAATTCCCGCTTAATTAAAATACCTGTTAGTAAATGCTCATCCTTTTTTGATATCTAATAAGCTTCATACGACTAGTGGTTTCACGTCTATGGCATACAATAGGTAAACAAGGAATAATTTGCAAAAATTTAGCTTTATAAAAATTGCTCAGATTACTTTTTGGACGCAATCTCCACAAAAACTGAATATTTTCATGTAAAAATTATCACTGTATAGGCCTACAGACACTCTTTGAGTCGACACTATATGTAGCCTACCTACTTTATCTATGAGCACATATTCCCATTCTAATCAATGTGGATTCGTTCAATGTCTCATCATCCGATCGACATCCAGCATCAGCATGATATCATGTGCTGTTATTGTCGAAAGCGATGGAGATAAAACAGCTCCTGCTGTGGGATTCTTGAAGAAACTTTTACTTTTCTCTTCTGCTCATATTGAAATGCGCGCATGCTCTTTTCTTTCTTCCCAATAACTCCTCTCTGTCAAGAAATGAAGCCCTGTGTCGAACTTCAGAAACTAGAGAAAAGTTTTAATTGAACAATGATGGAAAACACTTTCAAAAGCCATTTTTGCATCAAAACTTATCAATGAGTTATAGCGTATGTGTAACCTCTAATTTAGTGAAACTCTCCGAATAATAGCTGCATTGCTGCTTCGTCGAAAACCAAGCTGATTAAGTCCGTAATTACAAAATGCTAAAAATGAGTCTTTCAAACACTTTTGCAGCAACGTTGAAGTACCAAATTTCTTGATCACTCCTTTTTAATTTTACGATCAATGTACAAGCTGCATTACGTAACAACAGGTAATAATAAGATCAGCCTGAAATCAGATATGCTTAGTTTTTTGCATTTTAGATTCGGGATGATTTTCACAATTTTCCATCGATGTGCGAAGATTCTAGACAATAAAGAGAAATTAAACAAGTAAACAAAGTTTAGAAATGACAAATACTGCTGTTTTCAACATCAAGCGGGAATTTCATCGCTTCCAGCACCCTTTGGGGCCAATTTTAGCAATGTGTTTCAAATCTCATCGGTTTCTAAAAAAGAGGACACCAACGTCCATCGTTTAGGCGTGTAATCGTCTGATTCATACATGGATCATCTCGAAAGATGCTTGCGAAATAGTCGTTCGACATTTCTGCTGCGAAATTAGAGTGCTTTCAAGATTTTCCCTGTTCCGATGCTCAACGTTCTTGTGCCTGTTCCGTATCTTATCGTTCAGAGCACGAAGATTCATATATGAAATGCATCCAGATACTTTGGAATGTATCTAGATACAAAAAGTAATGCACTTTGAAATGCATTCAGATACTAAAAGAAATACACTTTGGAATGCATGCATTCAGATGCTAAAATTAATACACTTTGGAAAGCATTCAGATGCTAAAAGCAATGCACTTTGGAATGCATTCAGATGCTAAAAGTAATACACTTTGGAATGCATTCAGATGCCAAAAGTAATACACTTTGGAATGCATTCAGATACTAGAAGTAATGCACTTTAGAATGCATCGAGATTCAGTAAATAGCTCAACTTGGAAAGTTTACCGGAAAGAGCACATTTCCAAAAATTCGATGAAATAGAAGACATAATCATAAACGGTTAGAATCACAATTTGCTGAGACTCCCACTGTTGTTGAAGGATCAGCGTGTCACTCATATAATGCTGGAAGGAAATCAAGTTCTGAAAAGAAAGCAGCTGTTTATATAAGCTTTTTTTGTATTGAAACTTTGTATTTTCTGTTGATTGACCTGCATCTACCAAAACAGATGAAATACTTGCTGCCAAATTATCTATTTCCCTCTTTCTGGTGACGTTGCTACCGTTGGTAAAGGCTTCCAAACGTGTATATGGTTTACCAGATGCTTCTTACTTCTTCTAATAGCATAGATATGTCAAAAGTTGCATGGTGTTTCTTACTTCGTTATAAGCAGTGATATCTGACTTACAACTGAATTCGATTCTGCTACCATTTTTATCGGCATAATTTTATGATTAATATAATTTATTTTTCATTTCTTGAATCTGAATAGTGATGTGGACCCATTTACATCTTTTCAAGCTTATTGTGATCATTGCCTTTGATTGTTATTTTGCTCTACCAGTGGCAGGTTGCTTGTGATATGATCACGCTTAAGAAAATACGATTGAGGTTGCTGAGTTGAGCATGAGAGTAATAGCAACCTATCGAATTGCTAATTTAGCAAACATTACTCATACAAGGCCTGTCATGACAGGAAGGATTTGTAAAATGCTATTTTTCCCTCCATTGCTATCATAATCCACTCAATTTCGAGGTAATTTCTTCAAAACTGCAACAATTTGAGCATCTCACGGTATCAATATCCAATTGAGTTCAACTGGAGTTCATTTAATAAAATCGAAACTGTATACACATTGGAGATTTAATCAATACTGGGTTGCTAGTCTACCCAATGGACCCATGGTTTGTGGGCCTATAAGGCCTATTTATATCGATAATATTGGAAATTTGGTCACTAATTTGTTATTTTGTTGATGTCAAAGCTGTTTCAGACATTTGAATTTTCATGAATTGATGTAGAAATATAATGCTTTCAATTACTCAGTGTAGAATTGTTGAGAGTCTGACATTTCATTTGATTTCTATTAAGATTTCTAATAACATTTTGATTGGAATTTCATTGATGCCGTCAACTGAGATATCTTGTGCCAGCGAATGAAACTTGTGCCACGGTCGTTTCCACATTCTTCTGTAAGATTTATCGGTCTTGTAATTAATTTTCCTGTAAATTGACTCAATTTAGCCGAAAGGTACATTTTTTCCTTAGACTTCCTCCAAAATTCAATTTGTCTGAGAATTTTTGAAAAAGTCACTTTTTTTGCACTTTTTCAAAACACAAAAACTTTCATGTGGTGAGTATCGATTCACTATTTCAATCTTGTTAACACTCAGTGTGTGCAGGCGTAATGGTATGAGATACGAAAAAGAATGAACATGATTGGCTTATTTTTGAAGTCGTGAGATCAGTTTTAGAAAAATTAGATGATTTTCGTGGCACAAGTTGTCCCTAAATAATAATAATGGATTTCTATTGCTCAGAAATGATTTTCATGAAGCATAAGGCTGGTCAAAAATATTAATTATGGCTGTTGATCAATAAAATGGAATTAATTGATTGTAACTGTGACGATCCTAACGATGTTTGCATTTTGTTCAAATGATGAAAATATATAGGCCCATTGAAAGTCCGTTTATTTACTTAAGATATATTGCATTCGGTTTTTACGACTGTGTGAAGCGGTAAGCAATGACCAGAAATTCAAATCCTTTAGATATTGCATTTTTCTCACCCTTGAAGCGTGTGTGCAGACAAATGTTGACTGAGTGGAAACATTGCCATGGACACAATTTGACCTCAATTCCAAAGGATGCCCTTCCCAAGCTCATCAAAGACACAATGGATAATTCCTATTTAAAGGTATGGATCGCAGAATATGATATCGGGATTCGAAAAGGCCGGGATCGTTCCTTTGAATCGTGATAGAGTAGTTGAGCGATTACTTGAAAACGGGCAGGTAAATTTTGAAGACATGAGCGACAGCTCTGTTGAGTTTCGTCGTCTGATGCGTTATAAACCCGAAAAGCCACAAAAGCGCCTGGCAAATAAACGGATGAATGTCGAACCACGTCAAAGTGTACCTAACTGTGAATGAAATTGAATACTGCACTTCATCACAAGTGCTGACCATTCATGGAAATGCCGATTTCATAGTAAAGTCTGTGAAACAATATCGGGACGAAAACGATCAATTCATTTTCTGGAGAAAGACGATATTTCCGACAATGATTACGAGCAGATTGTAGGTAAAGTAAGCCCACCTGTTGTTTTTAGAAGAGGCGTGCTTCGCTTCAATGTGAAGTGCGATGAGTGGTAATGTATTGCGATGAATTGTGCGACCTTGTGAGTAGCAAAGTCTTGCCCCTTTCCCACCCATTTGCACTTTAAGTACATGACCTTGCCCCATTCATCGGAGCACACGCCCACGCATCGGTGCACGTGGTGACTAAGAGGACATTCATCGAAGCACTTGGCGCCGGGGCACTTATCGGCGCATTTGATGAGTCGCGGTAGGGTATATAAGTAAAGGCGCTGTCAGAGAAAATCATTCTAATCATATGTCGACAACATTAACGGGTAGATTACGCCCCCTGGCTGAGACACGTCATCCCAAGGAGGAGATATCCTATACACCTTATTCATCGAAAGACTTTATTGTGGAACGAGACTGTAATACACTGTATATTGTTCCGACAAATGAGAAAATTGTGTCGTTAGAGAAGATTATTGCAGAGCTTCGTAGCCAGTTGCTGAATGTAATACTGTATGGACCACGCTTCTTGTTTGATATTCGAACATCTGCAAAGTTCCCCAAAGGTGCACTGGACGTGTCCTATCGCTATTTGAACATTGGTGACGATTGGGATGTGGAAGAACTGATTGATTCGTTGCAGAAGAAGTTACGTTCTCAACTGGAGTGTCGTTATTTTGGGGGAATCTTGTGTATTCAGATTGACATTGGGTTTGGTTCATTGTTTACGTAAGATACATTATCTGAACAACGATATGATGGAGCCACCAACAAAGAAGAGGCGAACCACAGTCCGTCCCCGCTCTCAACCCTATTATGAGTGCGAGTTTTGCGATAAGCGCTTCCGACTGTTTTCACAATGCATCAGTCATGGACGCAAGGAGACAGGGAAGGAGTATTGCGATCGTTGTGGGAAATGGTGGACTACCGATCATTGGTGCTTTCTGGAAATGAGTTACTGGGGCGACAAGGAGAGTGAGTTCACCTGCATGCTTTGCAAACAAGACTATAATATGGAAGCTTACCATAAACATCCATGCGTGGGTCGGTGCAGGTACTGTGATGAGAAGATTCAGGAGGAGGAGAATGAATGGGATGAACATTTATGTCCCTATTTGAGCATGTATATGCCCACCGAACCCTTGGACCCGAATCGCCCAGTGGAGTCGGAGAGTACGAATTCATATCCGTACGACTTGTCAAAAGTGAAGTTGGCACTCTGTCCCTGGTGTCATAACATGTACCAAGCATTCTTCTTATGGGAGCATGTTCGCAAACAGCATAAGGAGGTGCGTCGAAGCGATCCGACGTGGTGCGAGGGCAAGACGAATGAGACACGTGACAACTTTGTCTATATATGTGTCTGTGGTGAGATGATGCACCGTGACGTGGAGGAAGAGAAGGTCCGTCAATTTGTCTCGTTGCATAAGGAGCATATGGGCAAGAAGATATGGAGAAATCAGCTCGAAAAGTTGAAACGGATGTATGAGAGTCAACCGAATCCATCCAAGGAAGTGAATAGTGTCCCCCAAGCATCGCTTCGACCAGAGAATAGAAATCGGGACCCACGCAAATATTCATTTGACTTTAGTAAGAAACGAGGGAAACCTCTGAAACCCATTGTTTCTAAGAACCAATTGAATTGGTTCACGTATAATGTGGATTTGGATGCTGATGAATAAATGGATTGATCAATCTACTATTTTTGTGACTAAGTTATGATTGGGAAGCGTAAGCATTAATCATGACACGCCGTAAACGACGCCAGAGAGGAGGAATTGTAAGACATGTTAAACGGTATATAAAATCTCAAATGCATCGTAGAGGGCGTGAAGCTCTTCAGAGACATAAAGGCGAATTGATTCGACGTCATTTGGGCAATACGTTGTTGCCAGCAGCGTGGCGACCACGTTATAAATCCAATAATCAAATGATAAAGGAAGAATGGCAACGGTTGAAACGCGATCTAAATAGGAACAAGTTGGGAAAGTTAAAGATGTCAGGGAAACTATTAATGAAGAACTAAGTAGGGACATCTAGCATATCACGGTAATCATGCAACGTGGAGGTATTTATCGCGGAAGCCGTCGTCAAAAAGGCGGAGGTCAGAAAGGGGGTATTTACCGTGGTAGTCGTAGACAAAAGGGTGGAATCTACCGCGGGAGTCGTAGACAAAGAGGAGGTATCCTCCCATTTTTAGCACCCCTCATCCCTGCACTTATTGCCGCAGGGAAAGCTGCAGCGTTGGGAGCAGCGGGCGCAGCCGGTGCCGCAGGCGTAAGTGCTTTAACGAATAAAATGTCAGGAGGAAAACGTCGAAGGAGACATAATCATCGCTAAACCAATCATGTTGTACACCACCATAGGGACGGGTATATAAGTCGAGACACACAAGGTGAGATTCATTTCACGATGCGTCGGATTCAGCATTTGGGCGAGCTCATGCAAGGTTCTTATACCATTACATTTGATCATCCTAAAGTGCAACAATGGTGGGCGGAGCAGAAGAAGCCGGTGCGCAATTTCATCGTATTTGATACGGAAGGAGATCCCATGCAGGAAGTCGCTGCCATTTGGTGTCATCATACGCCCAGAGACGATAAACCGACTGGATATGTGACAATTACATCGCGCTTCCATGACTTTATCAAACATGAGACATCGGTGTGTGATGTTTTTGCGACTAAATTTATTCATGGTCTCAACCCACGTGTGATTGGGAAATGTGGTGCAGAAGAGAGTGTGATTATTCACCGTTTTAATTTCTGGGTCCATGAAATGACACACAAGTATGGAGACGCGGAACTGATTGTAGGGAATGGATTATCGGAGATGGAAAGAGCTTGGTTGAAAAGCATAAAACTCTTGGATAAAGTGACAATGGATAGTATTTCTCTCCCCGAATGGTCTCAACGCATTGACTCTCATTGGAATATATTCACCTCATGTATGCGGGATAGTGAACTGTATATGATTGGCTACAAGGAAGATGTGCGTCGCGGATGTCACTGGAAGAATCATTCCCAGTATGAAGGGAAAGAAGCTTACCGTCGAGCCCTGTTACATTTACGCCGAGGGAAAGCACTCACAGAAACTCAAGCTGCCAAGGTACAGTATGGGTACCATTGTGCGCTGTCAGATGTGGTCGAGATTCTCCTTCATTATTGCTTTGTACTACACTATCGACTTTATGTGCATACGCTGTATTTAAATTATGATTCCTCTGAAGCTGCATGGGCCTGGACCAAGACTGACCCCATCACTGTGATGCATGAATCAACCACGGTGGACAATGGACAACTCCACAAGTCTTACATTGTTCATTATTGTAACTTCAGTGACTATGCCGAACATCGTACCTTGTGCAAGAATAATGCATGTTGTGAAATGACTCAAGAAAGTGCATTTCTATAATAATTGTTATTCCAATCACATGTTATTTTTGATGATCATTTACTTGGAAAGTCTACATACTCACTAGCACTTGTCAATTTTATGAACCATTTTCAACATTTAAATTAATTCTAACTTGTACAATTTATGAATCCTATCTCTTAACATTAAAAATAATTCTAACTTGTACATTTTATGAATCCTATCTCTTAACATTAAAAATAATTCTAACTTGTACACCCTGAATGAAATAGTCACAGCTTACCATGTATGTTTATTGAAAAGAAATCAAGTCACTGACTTAACTACACAAAAACAGTTACAATTGGCGATAGCTTCATCGATTGTTCTCCAATTCAGTTCTACAATTAAATCGACTGCGGTTCCCGAAAGGTACGGCGATGGGTCGAAGGACGAGTTCAAGATAGTCTAGAAAGTCAAGTTCCATGTAATAAGGTCCATCGAAGGTGGGTGGCGTCGGAGGTAGGGAATACGGTCCATTGGAGATCGACCATCTTCTTGAATGTTCACGAGTGTTATGAAGGTGGAACATTTTCGGCTTGGCTTTATAGTTTTGCAAATACCCCATCCCCTGCTCCGAGCATTGGGTGTGCCCCATTCCATGTTCGGAGCACAGAACGGAGCATTGGGCGTGCCCCATTCCATGTCGGAGCACATATCGAATGGAGAACTAGGTAAAAATGGAGAAACGATCAAGATACATACATGATGGAAGACACATGGGTGATGGAAGACTTTCACGTGTACACCTACCCAAATCAGCTCATTGTTTACCCGAAATCGACATGTCAACCGCACGCGATGTTGGAGAAAGTGATTCCATATGTGAAGGAGAAGATCAAAGTGAAGCCTGAATGTGAACTCTCCATGGATACATTCACGATTTATGAATACAAAAGAAATGGTTCTCCACCATTGATGGGTGTCAGTGAACGCTATTATGAAAGTGACATCCAAGAAGTGGATGACTATTTATCCTCACTGAAGAACGTGTGGGACTATGAATTTATGGACAGTGTTAACAAAGAGGATCTTGGTTTCTATTGTATAACGTTTAATTTTGAATATATATCTGTTGGATGGACATCAGAAGAAGAATATGTAAGCGACACAGACTAAGTATGAATAAGGAATGTCGTTGTATGAATCATGTTGCTTTTCAATATTATAAGTATTCTGCTATTGGGGTTGATAGATTTGGAAAAACATGCTACTTGTACTCCCTTTTCTTCTGAGAGAGATTGTACGCATACTCACCGCTATGAGTGACTATTTAAGTTATGGATCCTCACACTCTCTCAAATAAGATCATGTTACTCCTGCCCTATTATCGAAAAAGACGACATCGCCCTATTCGGAAAAGACGCCCTCGAAAAAGACGACAACGTGAAGGATGGACATCACGCCAACAGAAATATCGACATCTCCTTCGCACCAAGCGCGGATGAAGATCCTTATTGATTTTTGGATCGATGAACGCATCCGAGGCAATGATATCCCCACATTAGAAGACTTTACCGACACGTCCACATTCTATTTGAATCAATTGATACTGAATGACCACTATTCCATCTTGGGACGTGTGCATTTACTCATGGCTATTTTTGAGGATGATGTTTTGTATGAGGGAACACTATGGAGGTTTATGAATGAGAAACATTTGAAATATTTACAAGAGCTGTATAATAAACGTGTGATTTCAGCAGCAAGTCTTATTTATATCAAAGAGACATTGAGTCGTATCTGTGCTCATTTCAGTGTTTTATTTCAATGGCCAACGAATGTATTTAAGCATGCACAGGAACACACAACAAAAAATCAACCATGAAGGGAGGAACGCGTGAAAGTGAAGAGAAACAGACGTTGCGAAAATTGAGAATAACCCTATGTCCTATCTGTAAATGGCCTTATCAAAAAGATCGTCTGAGAAGACATATTTTTAATTCACACCATCTAAAATATAAAACAAAAGAAAAAGCAAGTCAAGAGTTCATCTATGCATGTCTATGATGGGAAACACTCGATGGAACGGTTGATAAGAAGACAGCTCAACAATTTGCGCGTGAACATACCCATATTTTAAACGAGCGAATGGAGGGAGAAAATGCTAGTAAACTCAAATATATTATTCATTAGCATGTTCCGAGATCCTCTTTGAATGTGACATCTACGTTGACAGGACAAGATCGGCAATTATCACCCACCTCACGTCGTGCAAACCCCTTGCGACCCCCTCAACCTATGTATACAGATTTGGATGCAGACGATAGTCTAGAAGCATTAATTTGACCCTCTCCAGCTGATCATCGCTCCTTAACAACACGTCAAACAACACCTGATAATTCTCACACTATGCTGCAAGCTGAAGTGAAAAGTATGGTTAAAGATCGATCAAGAGTGGATGCTACCCCTGATCCCACCCATACGGTCCATCAAATACAAGAAGAATTGAATCGATTGCCGCCAGATGTTTTAGCCATGGCTGCTAATGAGATTGATATGAGTCCTATATCTTTAGAGAATATTCAACCTACACTAAGTCATGTGACATTTGATAACTACCCAGGTCCTGTCAATGATCACAACAGTTATGTCCAAACCATATCGAACACAGTGGGAAATCCAGAGTATGATCAACAAGAATCAAGAGGAGTGGGAACCCCTCTCCAGCAACACTCGGTGGGGGTAGGAACCCCTCTCCAACAACATTCGGTGGGGGTAGGAACCCCTCAACAACCCATGGACGCACACCCCGTGGAGGAAAGAATGTTTTACCCAGTCAATACACCTGTCATTGACAACTCCCACGAGTACATTATTCAACTGAACAATTTGAAAAACAGCGCCATTGAACAACTGTTGAACGATTCTATTCGTCTCCATGAACGTCATTTAAATGCTCGCAAACGCATTTTGCACGTGTTGGAAGATGCATTTAATCAACACATTCATGAACCCAATCGTACAGATGGCAATGGAGACTATTTGGATGAGACATTGGAAAGCATACGTGACTTGCTGGCTCAAAAGGAAGAGTTTTTTGCCCACTTAACCAACCAGAATGCAGACGTCCACGCACGCTACATGAATTTGGTGAACGCCATGTAAACTAAGTTATGTGGGATAGAGGATGATATACAAGAATGACGTGTCAGTGTGAAACATGTTCAAGTCGACGTCAGGACTTTACCAATGTACTGAAATCCCTAAGTTCAGGGATAGGATGTTCGAAAAAGAAAATTAACCGCCATGTCGATCAATTGCCTGAGGAATATGTCAAGGATAAGCAAGCACTCATGAACAAAATGCGAGAGAATCCAGGGAAATTAACACCTTTACAGCACGAGTTTATTCAATCTTACAAAGGAATTCTCCGCAAATTTGAGAAACCACCCCCTCAAACTCGTAAATACTTGGGTCAAAAACGGAAATTTAACAAGAAACAAACTCCCTTCGCACAAGCCTATGCCATGGCATATCACGATAATCCAGCAGCTTTCAAACAAGCCTTACATGCATCGATCGGCTCCAAACACTAAGTAAACCATACCCACGTCATCAACAGCGTCATCATGTACAATGTTCAATCCATAGTGAACACTATTTCAACAGCCAATGGAGGAGATTTAAAATGTTCACTCATTGGTTCATTCAGAGAAACCCTATCACAATTCTTTACACTCGTCATATTCATTTTGGTTTCCCTCTTATCTGGTCGAAAAATGATGAAAGATATCAAAAAACGTAAAGCTAGTAGAAAACCCTTACTAGATGTGGAAGTATTCAACTATGATATGTCCAAAACGCCTATACTCAATCCCACCAAACCGCACAATGAAATTCCCATGAAATCGAACGATTTACCGGAGATTGTGAATAAGTCACTTTCACACAGTAAAATTCCTATGAAATCAAACGATGTACCGAAGATTTAAAGGTTGATTTTCCCATGACATCGTTTAAAATACTACGGATTTGATGTATTATTTTCCCATGATATCAATCGATTCACTGTGACTTTGAAGAAATCACTCTGTTACAAATTCTCGTAAAATCAGGTGATTTATCGAGAATTCTGAGGTACTTTTCCACACCAAATCGACCGATGTTATCGTAAAATGACTCAGCAAATTCCCATGAAATCAAGCGTTTTCTCGCGAATTTGACCTACAAAAAGGGACAAGTCCCGTACACCACCAAAAATGAATGATTCATCGTGAATTTCACGGAGCACAAATCAGAGCACTTGTATGCGTGGGTGTCAACCAATGAGAAGAAATTTTCCCACGCTCAACTCTATATAAACTGAGCCATTTCAATCATTTTCATTCAGTCATGGGTAAACGTACGAACACGTTGGAAGCTCTTCTCGCGAAGAAGGTGAAAGTCACGTATTCGTCAAATACACCGAAATCGAAGCCAGTCTTTGTTGAAGCGAAGGAACCCTATTTCCATACGAATGGGAAAGCCGAGAAGAACTACCTTACCAAGGCACATACACAGTTGGAGCCTCTGCCCAGCACACGTCTGGTATTGGGCAAGAAATGGGGTATCACTGGATATTATCCCATTCGCGGAGAGAATGCGACGATGGATGCGATGGATTGGCGATCACGACGAGACATCTCAAAACTTGTGTTTGCCACGGGATTTTATGGATGGCGTGCACAAACGTACAATGACACTGGGTACGGTTCCGATCAAATCTCCTCCCTCTTCACCATTTCTCAAACAGTTTCACGCGATTTGGAGACGTTGGAAGATGCGATACAATCCCTCTACAAACAAGTCCAACCCGAATCTGCCTACAACCTCATCTCCTGTCTCGGTTATGTACACAAGAAATCGGCCTACGACAGTGTCTTTATGAAGCTGAAGCAGGACACGCCCATCTTCCTGATGAAGGAGAATGGAAAGAACAAGAAGTATAGTTTGGCCAATATTGGACATCTTCTTTCCAATCTCATGGAGAATACCTTCCTTCAAGCAAATACCATCTTCCGCGTCACAGGCATGTACTGTAATCCACAGACAAAGACTCTGAAACTGTGTTTTACTGTGGATCAAGTCCAAGTCCGTATCAAACATGTGGAGGAATGTCAGAGCACAGCGGTGGAGGAAAAGAAGAAGACAAAGGTGGCACACATTCACTCCAGTGGTTTATTTAATCTGATACACATGGTGCAACCTAAACATGACATTGATTGGGAGGAACTCAAACACTTTATAGATGATCTCGATCATCTATCCCAATCAGAGGGCGACAGCTATGTACTTATGAAACAAAAGGAGGATGAGATGACAAGCATGATTTCTCAGAGGTGGAGTGCTCAACCCACTGAGGAGGAGGATTGGAGGATGATGCGGACGGATTATGCCAAGGCGCAAGCACTCGGCGTGTACATTCGCATCCGGGAAGAGTCACACTCGCTGCATATCTTTGACGGTGATCAAACACAAGCCGAGAAATGGATCAATCGATTCCTCGAAATGTTCAAGGATATGGTGGAACACAACCAGGAGAGTCAGTGGTATGTGTCATCCTCATGGTACAAAGCAGGACAGTGTGTCAATGAGAAGTGGTCTGTGTTGAACTATATTGAACATTATTTCATTGTTCGTAGTACCTACGAAATCCATCGTCGAGTCTTTCCCAATATGTTGAAGGAAGCATTTGCACGGTACAATATGAATCCTCTTACCAATGACATGGAAAGGACATTGATGAGTGAAATGGTGACTGCTCTTGAAAACTCACTCTTTAGGAAATGTACACGTGGACGTTTTATACCACCTCTTCTTTATTCTAGAAATGATTCTTTGTTCTGGAAACAATTTTAAGTTATGTTTAATACATGATGAATGGAATATATGTCTGTCTTTTATGATTCGACAAGATGGATTTCCGTTTAGAGAATGACTCATCCATGATTGTCTCGGGTCCTAGTAAACCGGGAAAGTCCACGTTTGTGGCGAATATGATCAAGAATCGTCATACTTTATTTAAAAAGCCCATTCGTAAAGTCTGGTAGTATTATGGGATAGAAAGTCCATTTCATGAAGATTTACAAGATGTGATATTGAAAATGGGTGTCCCTACCCAAGATGATTTTGATCAGTTGCAAGAAAATGATTTAATTATTCTCGATGATTTACAGCAGGAATCTCAAAACAATGAAACTGTTACGGGATTATTTTTAAGAGGATCTCATCATAAACGGTTTTTCGCACTGCAAATCACACAGTATTTGTATGGTGACAAAGAACAACGTATTCGTAATGGCAATGTCCATTATTTGGTCGCCTTCAATAGTCCGAGAAATCAACAACAATTGGCTCAATTCATGGGGAAAATGCTCCCGAAAGGCAATATGAGCGTAGTGCATGATATTTTAACGACATTGGTTCCAAAGTATGGGAATTATGCCTACCTCTTTGTTGATTTCACTACAAATTGTCCGTTTGAGTACCGATTTCGCGCCAACTTATTTAATCCACCTATGATTGTGTTTAAGTTAAGCAAAAGACCCAATAAAACGAAAATGGACTTTAGTGAATTAGTGGTGGTTCCCAAATCTGAAATGAATGAACACACCGGTGGTGGACAGCAAATGGGTGGTGGTGACACTACCAAACTGATGTCGACCATGTTGCAACGTCAAGCGGAAGATCAGATGGTGAGAAACATGATGATGAATCCTCAACAAGCCCATCTTGACCGTATTGCACGAGATATTGTTCGTCACCGTCCTACCACTAATAATATCGCTGCATGGAACGCCCGTATGTATTTGTTCGATAAATTTCGTCGCCAATTTTTCAATTTGGACGATGATAGTGGGAAGAGATTCGAAAAAACAACAAAACCTCCGCTCACTCACGTCACAAAACCTCCGCTCACTCACGTCACAAAACCTCCGCTCACTCACGTCGCAGAACCACCCGTCCTCAAGAGAACCTCATCTAAAGGGAAAGTCGTCAAACCTTCTGTTGTCAAATCTCCTAAGACTAAGCGTTCTCCATTGAAATCATCCATAAATACTCGTTTAAGTAAAAAAGGAGTTCTTGAATTGGGATCCTATGGGTCACCATTCAAGTAATGGCAACGGAAGCCGCGCCAATTGCCTCCTCATTCTTATCGCGTATCTTTGGGAGTTGTTGCGGCCAAGGCAACGCAGACGACAGCGCAGAGACACAGTATACCATCACGGCGAGCTTTAATTGTTGTTCCAACGGGAATACCGCACATCTTCAACCCCCACGTCAATTCCAAGCAGATTGTGTCGATGGAGGAAGTTTTGCAGAAGATTTATTGCAATCCCAAACATCCCGCTAGCTACGGAAGCGTCAATGCACTTGCTGCTGCTTCACATTATTCAAAAACAAAAGTCAAACAATGGCTAATGCGTCAACCGACTACACCCTTCAAAAATCTCGATTGCATCGTATTAAGCCCTTACACCCGTATCGTGTAGTCAGGGTTGGTCACCCGAAAAACCCGCCCGGGGGTTTTTCGGGTTTTTCATTATCGGGTTGAACGGGCGGGATTTTCGGATTTTTCACCTCAAAGGATTTCTGCAATTTACTGCTTGTTTACACGGTATCATGCATTTTTGTGAAATGGTGCCTCTAACTCGAGAGAATTAAGATGCGCTGCGTACGTGTATGTGTACATGTAAGCAAAAACTAAGACTTTTGTTCAGTTTCATGAGAGTCACGTGGATTCAACTCTGTGCAACAAAAGAGAAGCTTATTTAAAGACTACGTATATACAAATTAGTTAAATATTTTTCAGAAATAAGAGCTACCATTATAACCTAATGTTCGGTTAAGCAATGAGTTACTATTGAAAATTTTCAAAGATTCAGCTATACTAATCTCAGAGTCGGAATTTCCACGATTATTAATTTTAAAGCAATCATTGTAATGAAGAAAACAATGACTACAATGTTCTATGTGTTTAGCGATGGCACTATTGCCACTTACCGTAAAACCTCTAATTGAACGTCACCTCTAATTTAACGACACTTTGATGAATTCATCTCCTACATCAATTACATGACTGAAATAATCTTCTGCAAAACGTGTAAAACAGGAAAATAGTTTGTAGAATGCTATGGAGCTCCTGGAATGCCCCATTCAAGACCAAAGTCAGACAGTTCTACGAGAATTGGATGTTGCACGGCGAGAAGAGCTGCACCAAATCCGACAACATGCGAGCGCCATCAATGGAAGTATACTTGAAATGGATTGTCGATGCCTGGTATCAGCTGCCGAAGGATCTGATCATCAAGTCATTCAAAGGATGCGGACTGACCAACGCTCTCGACGGCTCGGAGGATTGCCAGATCCATTGTTTCAAGTCAGACTCGGACGGTCCAATTCAGACTGGTTTGCAACTTCTCCGGCAAGCCCGAGCCAATGCTTGTGTCAAACGTGGAATCAATCAGAACTTTGACGATGATGCTGAAGGTGATGCGAATGACGAGGACAGCTACAACAGCGACGTGTCACTTGATTTTCACTAGTGAGTTTGTGATTTCTAACCAGTGATTACCGGTAACCTGTGTTTGTTAACTTTTGTCAAATAGATACCGGTATATGCAGAGTTCTTATGTTACATGTTTTCGCTTTTCATCGATAAAATTTACAGATTTAAGATAAAAATTACTGAAAATTTCATCTCTAAATTCTGATCAGCTAGTCGAAAAATAGAACGGCACCCTCTAATTGAACGGGACCTCTAATTAAACGGCAGTGCGGGGAAAGGTTTGAAAAATAGAGCGGCATGCCGTTCAAATAGAGGTTTTACGGTAAGTGTTCAAATTTACGTTGGTGCAATCGTCTTTCAGTTTTGCCAATGTATTGGCAATCAGGGTCAACCTGACATTGAAAGCAATAAACAAGACGTGATTGCGTGTCAAGACTTTTACTTATAAATTGTATTTTCATAACTCTCAAAAATCATTAAAAACAAATTAAATTACGGTTCAGAATTTTTATAAGCATGTGTAGATTGATTCTGAATCAACCACTAATCTACATATTTCTTACATCATCATTTCCAGACCAAAAACATGATACCAAGACCAGTACTGGTCATAAAAACTTACAACAAAACTACAAACGAAATCAATTTAGTTGATCAGACTCAAGAAGACACTCCTCGACAGATCCTGCACTTTCATTGTCGTCAACCATGTGCAGGATCCTTGAAACTGTTACCAGGCGACCAACTTTCGCCACCTTCAACAGGTGTCGTAAATTCGACTACACTAAACCAGCTGTGGAGAATACTCTTATCCCTGTATAGCGGTACAGAATACTGGTCTACTCGTACATGTACATACACTTGTGATTGTGAATTTAACGACAAAGTTCTCCTGTAACAAACCTTAAAAGCCCTAAAGCTGTGATGAGTTACTTCTGCAAAGGTGACGCTAGCGAACACAGCGATTCTTGCTCGATGTGGTGGGATAAAGAAAAACCCGAATAACCCGCCCGAAACATCCGCCCGGGCGGGTTAAACGGGGTTTTCAGTCGACGGGCGGGTTTTGACCAACCCTGTTGTGTACGCGGTCCGCAAATTCAATTTCAAGCGGATATTGTCGATTATCAAAAGTATGCACAGCATAATCGTGGCTATAAGTATATTCTCATGGTGATGGACATCTTTACACGCAAAGCCTGGGCATTCCCTCTCAAGACCAAGAGTGCCAAAGAAGTGTCGGGGGTTTTAGAAGCCATTTTCGCAACCATTCTCACCCCGCAACGACTACAAACGGATCAAGGACGTGAATTTTATAACCTACCGGTGAAAGAAGTCTTGGACAAGCACGCTATTGAATTGTTTTCCATCTACAGTCCCTATAAATGTGCCCATGTCGAACGATTGAACCGTACTGTCAAGAATAAATTGGAACGTATCTTTACAGCCACCAATAACAAGAATTGGGTGGATTATATCGCAGATGTCATGTATGCATACAATCACAGCACCCATTCATCCACAGGTTTCACCCCGATGGATGTGAATGCCTCCAATACCGAGGAAGTGAAACGAATCAATGCGAAACGTCTCCGACGAAACTATAGGAAGTTTGCAGTACCGGGGAAGTCTATCCCTGTGGGAGCACGTGTACGTATTTCACGTGATAAAGGAACGTTTGGACGGGGTATGAAGCGAATTGGTCGACGGAAGAGTTCATTGTCTCCAACATTCTCAAGAACCCCCATGGTACCAAAATGTACAAGATCAAAGACTTGAGTGGAGAAGAGATCAAAGGATCCTTTTATGCTCTGGAATTACAAGTGATTCATCGGGAGGAAGAAATATATCAAGTGGACAAAGTGCTCAAGACCCGACGTCGGAATGGACGTACAGAATATTTTGTGCACTGGCAAGGTTATCCGGCCTCGATGAACTCATGGGTGACAGACTTAGAACCTCTAGGCAATGTACGCCGCTATTGATTTTGTAATCATGCAGGAACTGCATGAGGAACAACATGTGTACTTGTTGAGTAATACTCAACCCCATTTGTATGACAATAAAGCCAATCATTTCTTTACACGACTGGAAAATCCACTTTTTATTCCTAAAGGAGAAGCATGCTTGAAAAAGTTTGGGTATGTGAATAATTTGGATACGATTCCCGAAGATTGTTATATTACCGTGGGAAAAATGTATGATACGAAAGATTTGAAGACCTATTTGCCTTATTATACGATGGAAGGGACCAATGTGGTCCGTCTTCACACCATTTTTGAATCCGATGAGGAAGTGAAAAGAGTACCCATTATCACAGCGTTGGAATTATATACACGTCGTACCATTTCCAACATGATGACTGTCACGACACATCCATCCTACTTGTATTATGGATGCAATGGCATAGAGGAAGCAGATGTCTATGTGATTGACATTGCCCCATTTTCCCTGTTTCAAATCAAGGAATTCTCCGCATTTCATTACGTCCTTGTGTTTTCCCCTCATTTGGCGACCTCACTCTTATTGGACAAATGTGTCTATCATTTATCGTTGAAGGATGTCATTCGGATCCATACACGTCTCACCATTCATCGAAAGGAATGTGACTTAAAGAAATATCCCGCCCATGACTATTGATTCAGTGTGATTCCCTTACACCGCTGTCATTTTGCCAAACATGGGATTGAAAGTATGTTGGGAAATGAAATCTCAGTGCTCAATTTATTCAAACAATTAGAATGGTTTGGTGTGGGGAAATTATTGTTTAAATCGTCCAACAGTTTGTCCTTTCATGTGAAGCATGCTTCCAATTATACATTGTCTGCTATGGATTATGGGATCATATCCGAATTGCAGAAAATAGCCAATGTTTACATTGCTCCCCCAGTTACCTATAAGGATATACAACCCCTGAGTGATGACACGACACGTGCTGTGTGGATGTGGACCAATACCTTTGTGAGCTCTCTCAAACGCAATGCAAAGGCACCTCCTATTCCCAGAGGGTATATAGGCCTGTTTCATAATCTTCGCACCCTTCTTCCTAAACTGAGAGAGTTGATGAAAGCAGTGAGAATGTATCAACACACCTTTTTCCGATTGCAACATTTGGCCTCTAAAAAATGGTTTTTTTACCAACACGCACCATGAAAAATCAATTTATTTTCCCAGTGAAGTTCCTAAATCCACTCACCCCAAAAGATAGTGAAAAGGATTATCAACATCCCAAGAAAAAACATTTGCCATGGTTCAGAAACCGTATTGATCAATTGTATGACGAGATTGATACACAGTTACACAAGATCGATCCTACCATCGATATAGCCGATGCTCCTGATTTAGTCACCACCCATTTCTTGCATACCTATATCAACACACTGAATGCAAAGTACCGCAACATGATGCGAATGCTACGTCAACACAAGATGGAGGGTGTTTTAGTCTCTAAAAGATTCGGAGCCAAGAAGCGATTGTTTGATACTGTCTTATTGAAGACTTTTCGAAAATCGATTCAAAAGGAACAAGCCACAAAACGGCCCATCATTCATCATTTAGTTCATTCCCATCCTAAAGATGGGAAAGAAAATGTATTGGCCAGTTTTGCGGATATGCAGCATGAAACGGGACAACATGCACTTCCCTTCACACCTGCGGAAAAGTATCATATCTACAACACTTATAATGTATTTGCCTATCATGGTTTGGTGGATTTGATGGAGATGTATGGGAATATTCTCCATGATTTTGAAGTTAAACAGGAACGTTTGACAAAGTTCAGAAGGATGGTGAAAGAATTCAAACCCACTGCAGGAACTGATAATCTTGACGAGATCGTTCGTGAACGAGATAAGGTGAATGAAGAAGTGACTGTGTTGAAAACGGATCTTTGTCAATTATCCAAGGAGAACAAACTGTTAGTTTATGTGTCTAGACCTGAATCGTTTTATTACAAGAATTTAGAGAGTGATAAGACGTGGAGTTATATCGCCCCCACAGGTTATTATTCGTTGGAAACCTATTTGAATACCATCTTCCCCTCCCCCATGACATGGACCATCACATCCATGTCCTATCATTATGAACTGACCATCGATTGCAAGGAGGATATGGAAATCAAGATGGACCAGCAATCTAAAGCCTATGAGATTTTCAAAGCAGAACAAGTGACTACATACGTGTGGGAAGAATGGATCTTGGAATTCCCCCTCAGCACGATTCATGTTCCCTCCTTTATCCTTCAGAAACAAACCATGGAATTGGACGCTCTCTTTGAAAAGAATAGTGTCCCCTATGCATTGAATGGGACACATGACTTGTATCGAAACGGAAAACCGACACAACAGTATAAGACCGAGGATAGGAAGCATCCCAATATTCTCAACATCAAGCATGGAGACTATTTTGAGATTTTTCATACCCTATTTCATATCACTAGTCCATTACGATTCAATTTACCCACGAAATACTATACCCTCCAATCATTTGTGCAAGCTTTCAATCAAGCCATCCCCCTGCCTGATATGGTGTGGGTGACGTATACAACAGTGGGCGTTTTTCACGTGCTTCACTTTAAAATCGTGGAAGGGTATTCGTTGAAAATCAATCCGCCACAACTCTGGCAACATGTGTTCAATCATAGTCATGAATATGGTATGTTCACCTATCATGAACAAACATGTATACACTCGGAAACGCCGGAACATTGTTCTGCAAGTTACCGTCGGTATTAACAACGTCCAAAACATGTCACCAATGGGATGACATTACACATCTATGGTTTACCGGAATATACCTTTGATTATGCCAAAGGATGGAACCACACCCTCGACACCATCTTCCCATGGAAAGGGAAGGAATTGTATATCTTGTTTCAGAAATCCTATTTGCCTTATGCTTACGAATCGAAAGATCTGTTGGCCAATACGTGTTTACAATCCTACTTGTTTGGAGATAGACTCTCTGATAAGAAATTGTATTCAACCCTGTAGCGTATCAAGAAGGATCCAACCTGAAAGTCTGCAAAGATAGATTTTCATGTACTTCCTTTATTGGATGGTTTAGTGATGATATGCAAGGGCTCATGACGACCATGGTGAAACGCTGGCAAGAAAACATGTTTTATCTAGTGGATGGTATGGTGTTGGGAGTGGATGTGGGAAAACAAGATATTCAATCGGTTATGGTGAATACACATCCCACACCTCGCCCTTTTCTTCATCTCTATAGCAAGACCATGAAGCCTTTGCAAATCTATGAACACATGATTCGGCAAGGTTACATCAACCCCACCCTGGACATTTCTACCTCGTTCCATCGTGTCCTCATTCCCAAAGGGAGTTATACCTTGGAAGGACTCTTTCCAAACTCCAGGTGAATTTACAGGCGTGGACTGATGTATCCCTCTCTCTCTCGAAAGAACATTATTTGACGGTGAAAACCGCGGAAAATGCCTTTATTGATTTTGGAGAATCGTTGAGTTATCGTATTGGTCTACCACAATCATATTACGGACCAAATACACAGATGACAACACTCTCTCCCCTCAGCATGACTCCCAATTCCTTCAACAGTATCGTCTATTGTAATATTGTGGCGGAAAGTATTGTGGGAGGACAACGTGAACAAATCTTGAAAATTCACCCCATTGAAGAGAAACAACGTTTGGGGGAAATGGTGTCGTATGAAGTGTCCAATATTGATTATTACCCCATTTTTACAACAGCTATTGATGAGATTGAAATTCAGTTGCGTGGTGATGATGGCGAATTTATTCCGATTCATGAAGGACGATCCTATTGCAAACTCCATCTCCGCCGTAGGGAGACTAGGTAATTGTATACAGAGTGACTATCAACCATGCATGAGGAAACGATTCACTTGTTGAGTAATGCTCAGCCCAATTTGTTTCCTGAAAATAGAGCCAATCATTTCAAAAATCGCTTGGTTCCTTCCATCCCCATGGTCCATGGGGATCAATGGGAAGCAGGTATCTCCGTAGTCAACTTCGTCAATACCCTTCAGACATTACCCGTGGATGTAAGCTTTAGTGTGGGGGCTTTGAATGATCATCCTGAGACTATTCCGACAGTCTTTACGTCCTCTATCATTCCCATCAAAACGGATTCACCAGGACCGCGAGGTCCTCGAGGAGAACGCGGTAAACAGGGAGAGCAAGGTCCACAAGGCAAACAGGGAGAACAAGGTCCACAAGGCAAACAAGGTGAACAAGGCAAACAAGGTGAACAAGGCGAACAAGGTGAACAAGGCAAACAGGGAAAGCAAGGCATGTTTACGCGCTTCAAAATTCCGCGAGGTATTTATTCGGAGAAGACTTTGATGCAGTGTTTGAATCAGAATCGACAACATGGACACAATTTCCACTTTTCTATCACTACATTGGCGTCTAATGTCCATTATGTCTCAGTGGTATTACCCACACACTACAGCATGAATCTCCATCCTTTGCTCAACGACATTCTTGGGTTTAAAACAGACTTACTCACCTCCTCACAGCAAACGACTGCACCTTTGAATTTGAATGCCTTTACCTACAATATTCTACTGTATTGTAATATTGTAGGCTATGATTATGTAGGGGTATGAAAACAAAGTGTATGTGTGTGATTCCCTACACGGGGAAAGATTATGGAGATAGCATTCATCATGAATTCCAGAATGTGACCTATCTCCCTGTGAAAAGTCAAAATGTGCAAGATATTGAAATCAAACTCATGTCGGATGACTGACACCCCATCCCTATGACAGACGGACGGTCCTATGTAAAAATGCATCTTCGAAGTCGCGCAATTAAGTAATTGTCTTTTCCCAAATACATCAAGACACGATGACGAATCTCTTTTTCATCCGTAACCGAACAAATTCCTCTGGACGATTGTTTGAAAGAGGTTCATTTATGCAACGAGGTGGATGGAATGAAGTGATTGGACAGAAAACACGCATGATTAGACCACGTGTCACTGGTGTCAAGAAATCACCCATCCGTCTGCCCAAATAACTCAAAAAGAGAGTTCCCAGAAAAGCATCTCGAAAAACATCTCCAAAAGCATCGCGAAAAACATCGCAAAAAGGACTTGTACATACGGTACAAAAAACGTTGGGAAAATCGCTTACGTACGACGGGAATTCTGCGAAACAAGCTGTCACGGATGCTGTCAGCTCTACCGCACAAGAAGGAGTTCATCGTCTCAAAAAGAGTGTGAAAGCGCTCGCCAAACGCACCTTACAGACTGCTCCCGAACGTGTTGTAGAAGCTATTCAAAATAAAGTGAGTCGGAAACGCATCTTCACGGATGGAGAAGGGGATAGGGTGGAAGCACCTGCTCCTAAACGCCGCCGTGGTCATGTGGACATTGCCCATCATACGAAATGGGGGAAAGGAAGTTTGATGGGGCGTTATCGCGGAGGTTCTAAACAACGCATGCTCTTTTAAGAACTAAGCAATCTTAGGAAATCAGCACCATCAAGCATGGCGGAAACACCTGCATCATTGGATGCTCGTTACGATGTATTCCAGAGTGATAAAGTCGATGTCTCGAGTACTTCTCAGCATACGAGCGTTCTGACGCCAGTCAATGGATTGGAAAATCCCGGTACAATTCAATTCACGGTCCCTCGACTAGCCATTCATTGGATGGATCTGTGCAATGCCTATTTTCGCGTGGAAGTACAACTCATGAAACATGATGCGGCTAAAGGAGCAAACGTGCCATGTGAGTCGTCAGACAAGGCGATTATTATCAACAATACGGCCCACTCCCTCTTTTCCGACATTACTATCCGCTTGAATGAACGCACCATTGAAGGAGGCAATGACTTTTATTATTTGAGAGCTTACCTCAGCAATCTTTTACAATACACCAATTATGTGAAGAATACACACATGGTCACACAAGGTTTTACTGTTCCTGAAGTTATGTATGATATGGAGTATGATGCAGCGAGTAAGACGCAGTAGAGTTTACAGATAAAGAGAATGCACTAAATCAACCCATTCTCAAACAATGGGCAAAAAACAAATTTAAACGTACCTTTGACTTTCCCTTGAAATGTAATTTGTTCCAATAAGTGATTGCTCTGCCCCCAGGCATGCAACTGGATCTCATTTTCACCTTGAATAAACGGGAATATGCCATTTATGATATGGCACATCCTGGAGGGACGACATCTACAAAGTACACTTTCAAAATGACCTCTTTCCAATTGTATATGCCCATGCTCACACCGAATGCAGAACTGCAATTGAAAACTGCGAATCGACGCAAGACAGAAGCCATTTATTATCGCTACAATGGCATGACCGTCCAACGACAAACGATTGAAAGTGGAGTACAAAAGAAGACGTTTTCCAATGTGGCCGCTCTATTGAGTCCTAAACTCATCTTTTTCGCTGTTGTTCCCAGTAACTCTTGGTTTGATCCAGGACGTCGTAAACTCTATTTTGAAAAGCATGGACTCTCTCAAGTCACCATGACCACCAATGGTGCCATCATGACAGGAGGAACCATCAATTGCAAAGATGACGTGATTGCTTACAGTCAATTCAATCGTGCGATTCAAGTCTATAACACTAATGAATCGTGTGGTATTGATTTAGAGAGTTTTACCAAATACTGTTACTTTATCGCCTTTGACTGTACATTGGATAAACAAAACGATAGTGTTCAACCCACCAATACACGTCAATATGGACTGGAATTGCAATTTTTAGAATACGACCAAGCAATATATGGATTTATTAATGTTTTTCATTCATGACGAACAATTCTCCGTCACACCGGAGAATGCTGTCATCTCCAGTGCGTATATCCCACCCGCTATTTAAGTGTTGGCGCGCATTGACAACAACATAAGACATGTTGAAGAAACCCGAGTATCACGTTCCTCCTATCGCTTGGACACCTCTTTATCAACATCGTCTCATTAAAGCTCAGCGTTGGCTGAATGGGAGAATGGTTAAGCAACACGGAAATCGAAGGAATCATGCATGGTATGAATCAATTACAAGAGAAACATTTACTCAATTCCTGCATGTGCGAAGATGATTTTCTCTGTGCTATTCAGTGTAGTTGTCAAACGTTTGCTCATCGCCTCCTCCAATCTTCTTACGTTCCCTTCCTAGGTGTGTTTCCTGCTGATCTACTTCCTGCTCATTCCCCGGAATCAAAGACGCTTATTTTCAATAGTGATCGCTCTCATCAACCTGGCAAGCATTGGCTGGCCTTTTATCAAAATGCGGATCAACGCGTGTGCGAATTCTTTGACTCTTATGGACTCACTCCATCTCACTATCCACACGTTACCGAGTGGTTATCGACAACACCTTATCCTCTAGACTATCGTCGCCCTCTGCGTATACAAGGTCCTAAAGCCTATTGTGGTGCTTACTGTATTTACTTTTTAAACCATTACCCTTTTAACACGTCTATGGATAAAACACTAACCTTCTTTCGAACGTTGGATGCTCACGAGAAAGATCAAGAACTCATTAAAACCTACTTGTCCTTCAACAATAAAATTGTCTATTCCTATTTGTATTCTACATTATCCCTTGTTTTGAAGTCAATAAAGAAATGAATCATGTCAATGATTGTACTTTTATTTCAATGGAACCATTGAACTTCCTTCAGACAGAGGTCAATACCACAAGGTTTTGTACATGAAACAGAGTTCAGTGCGTAACTATTTATAGCACAATATACACAGAGCTTTTCCGTGCATGATGACTCATCATGCACGATATACAGTGACTGTTGAAGATATTTCTTGATCACAAAGGGGACAAGATGAAGTTTCAAAGGGTACATAACATGTAGAACACATAACGCTATGATAACATGGTAAAAAGAGAAGGGATCGCTCCTGTTTAAAACATTTAACACAGTTCCGTTCACATAATAATTTAAATGTCGCTTCTTCTAATTTCCTTCTGAAGTCACTTTTATTGGGAGAACTTTTTATTAAAACACTGTCAAATGTCTCCTTCTTTCCATATCGTTCCAATTTGATCCTCCTCCTAATTTCACTATCATTGCAATGTAGCATGGAGAAATCCTCTATCCACCTACGATCCAAATTGTGATTCATAGCATGCTCATCTAGATCCATTAGTCGATAAACTAAATCACCAGCGTTGATATTTTCACTGAGATTTGTTGCAGTTTTTATAGCTTTGAATGAATATCCAAGGTCTCTTGCGACAACCCACGACGTTGGGATACTAGTTGCTGTCCGATTCATTAAGGGAAACTCCATCGAATAGGGATTTGAGAATGTCTTCCACCAACGATTCCGCTTCTGCAATCGATAAGACACCCGTCACAATCACACTTCCGTTGGAAAAGAAGGAACAGTGCAAATTACCTTTGCGTATTAACGTTCCGGGAAACAGCTCGCGCTCGTTGGAAATCACCGATGTCGATGGCAGCTGTTGAATGGTTTGCATGCGGTCCTTTGTATAGTTCCATTGACATTGAACTGTGCAGGATTTCGTGACTGGGTCGCTCACGTCCAATCCGTAGGGGGCGAGTAGTTGGCGCATCTCTTCACAAATACGATCGTACGTTTCCAGAGAGTGGTTGACCAAAATTTGGATAAACCCCCGTGGAAAAATCTGTACAGCGACCGAATAATTCCATCTCCAATAGACTCGACAAGGGCGTGATGCTTGGTATGTGGCCAGAGGGAGTTGCGGTAACAATGTCTGCAGTGGTATTGCGGAGGATGCTCTGAGCTCCACCATGCGGTTGCAGATCCTTGACATCTTTGACAGCGGGGTGTAGATACCCTTCTTCATATAGGCGATGGTTGCCGTATGGAAGACTCTGATTGGGTAAATACCAACACCGCTTGTCCTCCCAGATACTTAAGGTCTTCTTCGCTTGCGTCACCGTTCTCATCTCGTGGTGTTGGGATCGGAGGAGGGTTTGTGACACTGTGGTAATCGAATGTTTTTCGAATGCGTCCACATAATTCTGATGTTTCACTTGACGCTTCTTCGCTTGACACACTCCCTTCATGCGACAGTCGTGGATTTCTTCCTCATTACCTTTGAGGACAATGTAAGAGTACATCTTGACACTCAAACCCACAAACTCCTTCACCATATCCCCCACACACTCATCCTTGAAACATCCCAAACGATTCGATTCTCGGTACGTCTCTCTGGATGACCCACGGGATAATTTGAGGTATCGAGAACACCTTTCGCCTCTGTATCAGTAAAATTCGGGATGTTTTCAAACGAACGCAGCACTTCTTCGCGTGTATACCGGCTGCGGACTTTGAGGAAGAAGGAGTCTGTGTCCCCACCAATGAGCTCCACTGAGGTGCACGTCTTGTTGGCCTTCCACTGGTCAAACAGCTTGTAGATGATAATCTTGCTGTTGTCCAGGATGCATTGTCCGATATAAATGGGCTTGTTCAAGTCCACCTTGGTCTTGCACACATTCACCACCACGGCTTTGTTGCTGATGTTGAAGAAGGCTTGACAATAGGGATGACGTGTCCATTTGCTAAACACATTCGGTCAACGTACAAAATAGTGCTTCCCATATTTCCGCACATTCTCTATCGTCTTGCCATACAGTGCGTTCACCATCAACTTGTGGAGATTGCGGCGCATTTTCGTCGTTGCCTTGGCGCGTTCTCGCGTATGGTATTGTACATAGGGGCGAATATACGGTTCTTGATTGAAGGAGATCCCGTAGTGAACCTTGGTGATATGTAAGCCCTTCTCCACATAATACTTGAGAGCAGCGATATGTACCGCATACTGTTCGCGATTCTCGTGCGTCATCATTAATTTGCCGGCTGAGTGAAAGGGTCGGTTCCCGTTCAACTCTTGCCATAGCTCTTGCATATAGGGAGACATGTCCTCCCATTTCGCCGTCCCGCGGTAAGGAGCCAATGGTAAATCTTCCGTGGCATCTTGGACGTATGGGGGATACTCCAAATCGACGCACAGTACATGACCCGTGGTGCCATTGACATTGTATCATCTCACCCTTTCGTCGTTGATGTCCACCAAGACCTCCGGTCGTACCCAGGCAAAACAGTCCTTCGCCAAAGGTCCCATCATGGCCGCTTCGTACAAATTGTTAGCATCTACATAAAACAGGTGAGTACCTTCTTCTGCTTGAGCGCGGTGCTGATTCACAAATGTCATCCCTCCACGAATCCCTGCTTCAAACACGCGGTACATATCCACTTCACGCAATTTCTCCAACTTGACCTGTGTCTTCTTAAAGAAAAATGAATAGGTCAAGCCAGGTGTGCCGAAATAGTGGATGGGGTCCAATGCAGACACGTCGCGCATTTCACTTCGAAAGTGTTCGAAGATGTCTGCGAGCAAGGCTACATCCACTGTCAAATAATAGTGGATATAATCTTCAAACGTGCTGCACCCCGTCTCTGTCCACGCCTTTTGTGCCACAGCATAGTCGTCCTCTTCCAACTCCTTCTCACTCAAATCATTGTAAAATGCTTCCTTCGGAGGCAATTGAGTCTCGTGGATGCGATCCCAGCAGTCAAAGTATGTATAGGGAAAATATCCTTTCCGAATAGATGTGTGATCGCAATTCGGATAGACGTCGCTCAATATGTGATTCGAGTGAGGAAAGTCACTGATGGTCGTCGACAAATTGTTCAGAGAGTCTTTCAAAAACTGACACGAATCGATGAACCGGAGTTTATACATGGTATTGGGTGCAATGGGAAGATAGATGGTCACTCCCAACGTCTTGTCTCCTGACACATAAATGGTCTCGATCCTACACTTGTGATCCAGCTTGGTAAAGCCTTGTACAATCACCTGGTGACTGTCATACCTCTTCCAATTGTGAAACAAGATGTTTAATGTTGTCCGGGATTGACGTCGTCGCAGGTTACATGCATTGCACAGGGTTTGCAGATACTTGCCCGTGATATGGTCGTGGTCTCGCACCTTTGTCGTAGGTCCATTCTTTTCACCTTGCTTCGGAGGTTTCACATCACATCCGCACATGTTACATTGTGCTGTCCGTTCATAGTCCCGCATATCGGCATCCGTCGTTGTCATGTTACTGTACGTCGCTTCCATGTGACGAAAAATAGACAAGCTCACCTGTCTGATGTATGCAATAAAGGCAGGAATACACTCGCCCCCTTATGGACCACCACAGATTCTTTCATGTCCAGCGCCGGATGCCACACCACATAGGATCCCACATACGCTGCCGTATGCCTCTTGGACACGGCATCAATCATGCTCTCAATGTCCGCGCACATCACAGCGAGGGGTTGAGTGGTTTTCGCGTGGTCGATAAATTCGTGCGGTTTCGTATCTTCCGGGGTCGTTTCCATCTGGAAAAATCCACCATTGCATTTCGCTTGATGCTCCATACGTTCTTTGTGCGCCATGTCCTTTGTCTTTCCATACTTTACGGCCTTCTCGTAGAAATTGAATCGTAAACTACACAACACACATGTTTCAAAACATTTCACTTGCGTTTGGCTCATGTTCCGATACCACATGCGAGCACATTTCTGGAAATCCGTCACGGGAAGAAAATGTCCAGACTGATCCTCCATATCGTACCGCGTCACCATCACCACATGAACAATGCGCGTGTTCTCCTTCACAGCTTGACGGACCGGGTATAATTGGCCCACAAATCCTTTACCGTCATGTACGTGGATACGAACAATTACATTGTTCTTCTTCTCGAAATCCTGAATATCCCGTGTATTCATCAACCCCTCTGACGTCATCATGGAAAAGTCTAGATGATAATACTGGTTCAAATTCAACTTGCGCACTGCAGGAAGTCGATTCTGATAATATGTCTTGGTGCGGGAAACAACACGTCGAGGAATGCGATTGTCTTGGTAGGCAAGCGCATAGAGGACACTGTCTTGAAAACAATGCGATGTATACTTGTTGCGCTCAAACATACATATGCCTTTGCAGAGCTTGATATCTCGGTGGATAGGAATCGGTGCGCCCATGCGAAAATTAGGGAAGGAACTTGTTTGAACCAGTAACTCCATCACTTCCTTCACCACAAATCCTGATCCGTCTTCTTGATAGTCTTCAATAAATCCTTCAATCTTTGACACAATGTCACGGAACCATGCATCAAAGTTACGTGCTTGGACGCCTTCATGAATGTATGAGGGTGTGGAGATGTCTCTCACTTCCTCTTCGCCCGTCGACATATTCATCTTGGCAAACTTGAGTCTCATACTCACAAACACTTTCACGTCCTCGTGGGGGTGTTGTTGCACAATGACACGATACAAGTCCGCATACATTGAATTCAAATACGTCTTCCATTCATTCGTGGCTTGAGGAGGGGTAAATCGATAATTATACCCACGACCGTCCATGATACGTTCTTCTTCCACAGCTGCGCCGCCCTCTTGCATGAACTCAAACAGGTAGGGGCACAAATGCTCATCCCATCCTTCCGCTTCAACATTCACCACTGCGTCACAGTAGCGACACCGTCCCACACACGCGTGCTTATGGTACGTCTCCACGTCGAAACTTCCGTCGCAATCCAGACACAGCAAGTCATTGTCGTCGCCATAATTAAACGCACGGCAATCGTGTTCGTCTCCATACCATTTACAGCACGTCCAACAATAGTTGCGACCCGTCTCCGCTGCTCCATGGGCAATACAGTCTCGAAACCGAGAGAAGGACTGGCGGCAGAATTCACACGTGTACTGCATGGTTAGAATGAGAATGATTTTCTCTGACAGCGCGTTTCCTTATATACCCTACCGTGACTCATCAAATGCGCCGATAGGTGCCCCGGCGCCAAGTGCTTCGATGAATGTCAAGTGCTCCACTTCATGACCTCTTAGCAACCAAGTGCGCCAAGTGCAACCAATGCGTCGATAAGTGCCCCGGCGTCAAGTGCTCCGATGAATGTCAAGTGCTCCGCTTCATGTCCTCTTAGTCACCACGTGCGCCGATGCGTGGGCGTGTGCTCCGATGAATGGAACAAGGTCATGTACTTAAAGTGCAAATGGGTGGGAAAGGGGCAAGACTTTGCTACTCTTGTGGAGTAACCCGTGACGGCATGTGCAGGCCTGCGCCAGTTTTTGCTACCTACCAACTTCGATTAAGCAATGTTATAGTAACTCCTTAAATAATCATAACAAGTGCTTTAAAACAATTTCATTTTTTACTTTTTGATGCGATCTTCACATCAAATATCGATTGATCTACTGTCGATGTTTGATCAATTTTAAGGAAAAACTATCCTATTTATGATATTTTTGATGCTTTTTGAATATGAAAATCAATAAACTGCCACAAAATTTGAAATACTGCTTATTATATTATTCTCAGCAAATAGTCATAATTTATCCTTTGAAATCAAACTCAGACGTTTGATCGGTAAAAAGTGTGAATTGGATGTTTCTGATGATTAAATTTGAAACCTTGTACTTTTGATGAGTTTATAGGGGACATATTCAAATATTTTCTGGTGTTGAATATATGATTAGAAATTCAGAATAACACTGAATTAACATCTACACAGGTCCCTTATTCTTTCGCTAAAATTCCAATACTTCGAAATGAATGAATAGAAATTCCATTATTTAAGGATTTCTATTCATTCATAAGTTCGAAGTAGTTCTATTGGAATTTTAGTAAAATAATAAATGGCCAATTGAAATCTCAGCGGTTCAATATTCAAGAAGAACATATAAAGTCTTTATAACTTCTAACAGCTTGTATATTGGGTTTATTAATATCATTTCTTCAAGTCAATATTGGAGTCATGCCCTTCTGTTGTTTTAGATTTACTGTAAGTTTTATAGAAGTCAAATGATATTTAAATTCTCTGTTCTCCTAGTTTAATAGCGAAATTATTGTGTGCGATCATATAACAATTATATAAACACTGTATACGTGTATATAATCACATGATACTGTAATTATAATGAAGAAGACATTACATAGCAATTGATTGAATCACGTTTTGAAAGTCTTCACTTATCAGTTGCCATAACTACGTCCATATAACTTTTCTGATTCACTCAGAGAAATTACGATTAGCATTAGGGAGAGAGAATCTTTTCCAAGAACCACACTAATCCTTCCCTGTTGTATGATTTCCCACTGTATGAGCAGTATGAGCTGCATCGTAAACATTCACTTTTAACCAATCATCCGCTACATCAATGCCGTTATCATGACGTTAGCTGACGTCGTAGCGTCAATTTTATAGAGAGCATTTTAGGCGTGACGTTTCACGTGTGTGCAGATCATTCTGCGGCAGTCTGTCAGTGACTGCGCTATCATGTCTGCTTCATCATCTGGCTGCAGTTCTCTATCGAAGAATGAACCGGACCCTCCAGTCACTATTACAGACCCTACAAGTCCTTATTCATTCGACATTTCTCCCAAGCCTGGCAGATTATTCACTGTCAATGGTTTGGTCACCAGTGACCGCTTCTCCCTCAACCTCTGTGCTCGTGAAGACATCGGATTGCATCTCGATTGTCGGATGAAGGAGAATGAGATTGTGCGGAACAGCCGGATCTACGGGAAATGGGATTATGAAGAGCGTACGCATCCTCAGCCGCTGACCAGGGGAGAGCGGTTCGAGATCATGATCCTTGTCGAGCGCTGTCGGTGCATGATCGCCTTCAACGGTCATCATGTGGCAGAATTCGCTCATCGGTTCCCATTATCCATCATCGATAAATTCGCAGTTCACGGTGACGTCAACATTTCTCTTTATCGCGAGACCAACGTCGAGTCAGGCGGTCCTTCTCATCTGAATTTTCCACTTCCATCTGTTCTACAACCTCGCTATGTTACCGAAGACCATTCGCGTGTGTATGACATCCCAAACAGTTTCAAACCCGGTCGAATCCTTCACATAATGGGGAGGACAAAGTTCGGGACTTTTTGCTGCAATGTCATACCGAGTGTGGATTCCAAAGATATCGGATTGCACATCAGTTGTCGTCTTGGACTATTCCAGGAATATATTGCCTTAAACTCCATGGATAAAGGCAAATGGGAAGATGAAGTTCGTCCTGACAATTTTAAACTGGGGAAATATCAGAATTTTCTCTTAGAAATACAGAGTCATGTCAGTGAATACAAATTGATAATAAACGGAGTGTCTTTGGCCACATTCCCTGTCCGTAATACTGCACCAGAGTCTCTCTATGTTTTGAGTGTTACAGGAGCCATTGATCATCGATATGTAGCCCTCACGTGATGCTCTTTGCAAACTTGAACGCGCCAAAACTTTTCACTGTGCTTGATTTTTATACAATTATTTTCTTAAAGTTTCGTTCTTATCCAGATAAACGTCGCATTAAATTACGGCTGCAACATGCTGACATACAGGTGATGTTTGAAGCACGGTACCTGACAAGTTAAAGAGGCATTTAATTTTTTTCTAAACTAAAGGGAAAATCGGAAATGGTTTGTTTTGTCACTCACAAAACATTGCTGTATGCATTGCTATACCAAGATCAACAGAGTTATAGCTGCTGTTTACTTGAATTTTGTGAACAGTGGGCCTACACAATGCAAATCTCAATATGTTCGAAAGTTCAAGTATAAAGGTGGTTTTGAAATAATGAAGCTAGTTGTTATGGAACATGAATCTGATCCATGGTCTATTTTTATATTCGTGTATGACAGAATGTTCGTCATCACAGAATGTGCATGAGGGAATATAACAGAACATGCAGGCACATAAAATAAAAAACACCCATTTCGAAAGTACTTGCATTAATAATGCAAAAACAACAGAATCTCATTCGCACATCAAAATTTATATTAGGACAGATTGATGCCATTTGTTCAGATGAATAAAAAAGTAAATAAAGATGTTTTCTTCCGTGCGCTTCTAAAATGACCTTCATCATTTTCAATATGTATCGAAGAAAGAAAAAGAAAGAAAGAAAGAAAAAATGCTTTATTCACTGTCAATACAAAAGCGGTATATGACATTATTTTGCGATACAAGTTCTCAAACACATTTTGAATACAAAGGTGTTTAGACTGCAAAGTCTTAGAGTTTTGAAGTGTATATTAAGTAAAGATGACCTCATAGCTGTGTATAATTCTTTGTTGTGTTCACTGCTTGAGTATTGTTCTCCGCTGTTTGTTGGAATGCCACAATATTTGTGTAAAGAACTAGAGAAGTTGCAGCGTCGAGCCCACCGTATAATTTGTGGTTTTGATCATGAATGTGCCTGTCTTCTCGAACTGTCTGAAATTTCTGACAACCATATTATGCATCCAATCACGTTACTAACAAGTGGAAGATCTGGAAGAATAATTATGGAACAATTTGCAACAGAACAGCGGAGGAACTCTTTCATCATATATATGTCGCTGTACTGCAATGGATTCATCAACATATCAATTTGAGCTGTGTAATGACTTTCATCGTGGACATTCTTTTATTGTTTGCTATCATCTGATTCTTATTCACACAAATATATAATTTCTATTCCATTTCTATTCTTTTGCTCAAATGAGGGAGCCTCATCCTTATGCACGTACCATTTTGTTGCAAAAGTTTTTCATATGCATTTTTAGAATTGTCAGCTTTATTATCTGTGTTTTGAATTAAGAAGATTCATGAGGTTTATCTGAAATTGGACGTTAAAAGTTTCGAGTCGATTCCTAAAAGCATTTTGTATCTTATTTAATGTAGGCCTGCTATTGCCACCTATATATATCGCACACTCAAAATGTACATGTACCTCGATTTCGCAACAACAAAACCGTTTATCATTTCTGTTCTTATTTAATAAGCATTAAACACAGAATCACAAATACTTTGGACAATAATCGACTATTGGGATAGGAAAATATAAACAAAAGGTACAATGGCTGTCTAGCAAGTAAGACAAAAACATTTCTTGATCATGCGCCGGTGTGCTGGAAATTTTGGTTTTTGGCACGAATCACAATGGGAGCGACACACTTTGGAACGAATATCGCACCTTCCGAATTTATTGCGCTGTTGTTGAAGATCTGACGGAACAAACTCGGGCAGAAGTCCCAGCAAACGAGCTGCTTCCTTTGAAGACATTGGCAAATGCCTGTTGCGACGAAATCTAGACTGTACACAAGTATATACCAACTGCTTTGACAGGGTTCTGAGAAATTGTCTTGTTGACATAGAATAACCGCTTTTTCAATATCAGATAAGCATTAAAAGCCGAAACGTCAAGTATGTTATAGAAAAACAATTTCGTGGCCATCTAACAGTCTTACGACGACAACAGAATTATTCGATTTTCTGATCAAATTGATCTACGACTTTCTTTCCTGCGTTACTTAGTCCATAATAATTTCAGGTTTATGTGCATGGTCAGGTTTTACAGTGCTACCTGCATGTAAGGAGTTCAGAAGTACAACAATACTACGCACAGCAAGCGGAAAGGAAGACAATTGGTCTTCAAAACACTTTCACGCTACTCGGATACATGTATGTATTGTGTTTGAACGCGATTGCATTGTGGGAGCGAGTATATGATGGCAAGAGCACAGCAGACGTCTAAAGCACAACATAAAATAAAAGGGGAAAGTAGATGAACTAATTGTCGAGTTTCAATACTCGATTAAGTACTAAGCAACCTAGAGTTTGTTTTCGATCGTTTACACTGCAGTTTGTCTGCAACGGAATGCTGCGCGTATAAGGATGAGACTACTCCTTTTGACTAAATGACCACATTGACCAATATCAAGAACAGGTCTAACGTCCTAAAGTTTCAGTCTGATATCCATTTTAGTTTTTCTAAAAGTATTGAAAACAATTTCATTTGCAACAAAATGTTATGCACATCAAAAATGAGGGTAAAGTAAGATGAAAAACTCCGAATGCAACTCACTAATCAAGAACACCAGAGAACCCCGAATGTTAGTAAACATCCGGAGCAACATTATGGGCTTTGGAAATTCAATCATTGTTACTAACGACAGCGTCGCATTATTAGGGGTTTAACCGTAGAATTTAACACCTCCACTCCTATTGCTGTGCTAGAAGTTAGAACTCCGAAACTCACAACGTGTAGAGCAACAGTGGCATTAGGAGCGTGTGGTTTACAGTCCAGAGTCGACGATCAAATTCCGATGTTGTACATTACTGAAGCTATAGAGATCAGATATCTATGCTATTGCCCTCTCTTGTCTAGAGAGGACAATAGATGACTAGGATGACACCAGTCTGGACTCTGTTAGTGAGTCTAGTTCAGGACTTCTGTCTTTAATTGGATATAGCTTCTGATGTAAATGCCGTATAACTAGAATAGGATCCACATGAGATATGTCACCTGTTCGAATATGGATGGAATTGGATCGTTACAAAGTCTGCAGACGACATACCCACAGACTTATGATCTTCATAATCCATTGCAACTTGCAAGCGATGATATTCCAACATGCTTCCAGACGATTCCACAGGCGATTTTGCGATTTTATCTTTGCTGTTTGGGTATGTCATTGATTTTCATAAATTGATAATCGCTTTGAATGAATTATCTTTCATGTTATCAAGACACCATAGTCTCATTCTAAAAACATCCACTTGTTTACCAGTTCATCAAGAATTGTTTATTCTATTCGGTAGACTTTTCGTCCGTTTAGGCCCTTTCAGGAGTCTTGAAGTCCTTGCAGGCATGACACAGCCTAACATAACGATCGATGCATATCACGAGCAAGTCATAGATTATCAGACTCGAAGTAAATTTATTGATCAAAAGTAAAAACTAAAATTGAATTTCGCACAGCGTGACGGACCTTTGGCGTCCAACGCCTTAACTGTCGACAGACTTCTCAACTCGCATGCTATCTGGAGTCACCCAGAATCACATAACATGCCGGTAAGTGTAGGCTATAGCTGTCATTCAACAAATATGATTCATCCCGATATTTTTGACGGTTCATGGCACATGGAGTTCCGCCTCGAAACAATCTTGTCCCTGCTGTATTTGTAATTTTTTATCTCGTCAAGATTCGTGAAATGATCTTGGAATGAAGGAATAATGACTCAGCCTCCGTAGAATCTGCTTGTCCGTATCCAATCAAGTGCTTGCAAGTGTGCGGTCCAGGCAAAACTTTGAACTTTCCAGGACCTTTGCAATCACGGCGCTTAGGTATCGATGACCAGAAATGTATTCACAGACAGCACATCTTCGATTTGTCTGTGAATAATCATCTTTTCCCTCTGAAATGCTGTGTTGCGCTATGCAAAGGCAATCAAGACTCTAGCAATTCAAAAGTTTCTTTTTTCGGATGATTCCTAACAATGAGGAGGAAAGATGTCGATATTTCAGATATAGGCAATTCCACGCGTTGCGACGTTATTTCGCACGCATTTCATGGAGTTGGAACTTCATTGTGACCCAAATATTGACATGCGTCTATAAACTACGTGACCCACAATGCTACGTGACCCAAAAATTGACCATATACATGCATCTAGAAATGTCTGAATTATCAATACATGTACAAGCCATCTTGATACCTTGTCACGCAGCACTTTATCTCAGGGCCTGGGTACAGAGAAATATCACGTAGTGAAAAGGTAAAAATGTTTCCTGCTGACATGGGTGCATTTCATTCAGTTCATCAGATTATAAGAAAAGTCGTTTAACTGCCACCGAAATCCTCATAATATATTGACTAAAGACAGTGGAAGATGTATTAGGCCTACAAGGTCTGCGCTATTATTCGAAGTTTCTCATTTATAATCTTTGCAATAAGTGAAATAAGTTATTGATGCAGCAGGCAAAACTTGCAACATTATTGCATTTATAGGGTAGATATTAGAACGCAATGGTCGAAGACTTTAACTCTATACAGTGAAATGCTACGATGTAGCAATTTCTGCACTTGTCGCGCAACATGCATAACCATGCACGTTTAGGCAAGTACGTTTGTTCCATACTATGTCAGTGAACATACTAAGAGTCCTTTATCAATACTGTCAGCAGAATCCACTTAGAAATCATCAACTACCTACGTTATAACTTGAAAATAAAAATTTCTTCTCTGACGACGAAGTTTGATGATACATTGTCATAAAAATCACCTTCCAATTGTCTTAGATAGATGCAAATTCATGCCCTGTTTCTTAATGATTTGAAACTTTGATGGTGGAATTTGTAGGAATGCATAGCAGATTTCAAAAATAACGAAAAACTTAAATATATATTCCAGATCCAGGAAATTTACTGCAGGATCTCGATCAGTATTATAAATCACTCATATGCTATCAAGTTTTATTTGAAAAATATCTATGATATATTTTGGTCTTTATGACATATCATAAAATACAGAAATTTATGTATTACGATTGTAATGTTGCTCAGAAGGTGATGAATAATTGCAGAGTGCCAATTCACCTGCGCATGAATACTACATCCTTCCTTGCGGAATTTATTCCAGTATATTCTCTAATCTATAGCCGTACGCACTGCGTTTCTCTCTAAAGTGATCAGTCAGTACGGCTGGGAATGCCCCACCAAGCTGATGGATTGCATAACGTAAGCTACAACGTAAGCCCTGACCTTACAGTATGGCTGTCCCAACGAAATTCAATTCGCAGTACACGAAACTTCAACCTCACGTTGAATACACAGAAAAATATTTGACTTAAATCACGGCGGGAACTGCAAAGAATCGGTAACTCAGATGCACACACATACAGGCATAAGCTTACAGTGGAAAATGCAAACATTGCTGTTCAAAAACTGAGTGAACTTTTTATACATATTTCATAATTAAAGTGCCATTGAATGTTACATTCCAAATAATCAAAACTATCCTGTTTGTATTTCAAAATCTTTTAATTACACAATACAGCATAAAGCTATTGCAATGAATAAAAACATGATATCAGTCTGCTTTAATTACTTCACAAATGAATGCCGTCGTAATCGAAATTCTTCGATGAATTCCGTCACATAATCTCGTATGAGTAATCCACACACGTTTGTATCACACAATAGATGTTTGCGACCAGGAATGAAAATCGTTGTCTTTGACAGTTCAATGAGATGTCTATGTAAAGACACTTCTACGTGAAGAGATGTCTATGCGAAGAGATGTCTATGTGTCTTCAATGGGATGAAATTATCCTCTCGTCTTCTTCTCTCCCCATTGGATCATTCCTCCAGGCAGGACATTGTGATGTCGAAGAACATTGAGGAGTTTACGATCACGTTCTGCGTACCGTCTCTCCTGTTCGATTTGACTGAGAATTCTGACAGTGTCAGGATCTCCTCCTCTGCTCAAAACTTTCACATAATTCTTGATAGCATGTTCTCGCTGATACTTCTTCTCAGCTTCCTTTCGCTTATCCTCTTCAGTAATTCTCCCCATCTTATCTTCCACGATCTTCGTCTCCCAATCCGGAACGTATTCTGCCAGACGGAAGAATTCTCCAAGACCGTGCCATCTGAAGAGAGGTCGTGTGACATTAGCAAGTTTCAAAAGTGTTCACTTTTATCTGAGACAAGCCATGTCAGAAGTTTGCATTGTTATACATGAACATGAAAAGTTGGCATCATTAATGAGAAGCTCTAAAGAAATCTTTCATAACCTCAACGTGGTTATTCGATCAAGCAACATGTCAAGAAAGACAGCAAACAGATACATGTGATCTAGGCCTACTGTAACCTTCAAGCATCGAAAACGAACTAAACCCAAGATGAGACTAGTAAAATACTGCGAAAGCTAATTCGTTTTCTCATATTGCTTCGCACGGATGACATGGTTTCTGGATTATCGATGTCCGGATCACCGAGGCTTTATTGCGATTGGGTGACAGCTTACCGTTTTCCCATAGAAAGCCTAAAGGCGTATTCCAAAATGCTGCATTGCAAATGATCCAGGCATTTAGATAAAACAGGTCACTAATTTAATAGCTTGATGCTATGCCAAAGCAGTCTACTTTGATATTTCATGCTTCTTATTGTTTGATTTCTTTGGTGAACCGGATTGAACACTACTAAGAATGTCTACGAAACTTATAAGCCTGTTCATATCTTTTAACAATGAAAGTGCCAACAAAAGCAAACAAAATCGATTTGATGTTAAGGGTATTCATACCCTTAACATGAAGCAGATTGCAAACCAAAACTATACCCAGTCAATACATAACTAACGGGCGATATACACGGAGAGCCGATCATTGCAACACAAAACTTATATTTCTCAAATATTGTCAATTTCACTACAGGTGTGTTACTTGATGAATTTTTATATTTTTAAATGATTAGCTGCTTGTTACCTGCATATCTATCTGTCCTGGTATTATATATTGACCGGGTCTCCAAAACTTGTAATGAAACTTATAAATAAATTGTAATTGCTATATGAACAAGAAATTAATCCAGGAGAGATGTAAAATTATAACTAAGACTTATTCATTCACAAGAATACTAAGACGTGAGATAGTGTTAATATTATAGAACATAAATGTATTTCAATTCCAGATTATTCATGATCAATTTTGAAATTGTTGACTTGTTATGCATGTAATGATTTACACACTGCCTCTTCTTCCGATCCGTATTATCTTTTCACTTACTTGTGCATCTCATCCTCCATCTATCATTCATTGTATATAGACATTTTTATCATTTTATGACTCAACACAATGTTGTGTATATTTGTACGACGTTTTCCAAGTTGGAAATAAGCGTTTTGAATTTTGTTCAACTTTTGACATTGTATTGACTGTATTCACTGTAAACTGTCGATTGCGAAAACCACAATCTGTTTTTGAGTAGTCAGTGTGGAATGTTGTCAGAAATCCAATGATACATTGCAAAGAATCCTTGAACACTTTGCCAAACAAAAGCAAAATCTATAGCCTATACACCTATAAACAAATGAAGCCTTCCAGATGTCACACTCTTGCTGTACATGTAGTCCTCTTTAAACTAAAAAGTGCATTTACTGGAGGTCAGAACTTTACTACTTTTTGTACGAAGACCATCGATTTTTGATATTAGCTACTAAAGACTCATCCTCATTTTTGTGTATTTTCTAAATCATTTGAATTGTTTTGAGATTATACAAAACAGATTTTTACTAGTAGCCTAATATAGAGATATTCACAAGTGCAAAATCTTTGAATTTGAAATTATCTGCTTATTATGTGTGCATATTTGAAATTTGAAATGCTAATTTAAACTATGTTCTTTTACTAATTTTGTAGTTTTTAGTTCTACATCTGATCAACAAGTATTGAAACAGAATCATGTTGCTTTTAGCCTCAGTTTCTCGATAAAAGTTCACAGAATTGGGTTGTTTCTTCACTTGCTGAAGCTAAATACTAAAATGTACGATTTTAGTGCTATTTGTTTTGAGCTAAAAGTTTGAATAATTTGACCTCATCTAATACAATGATTAACCACCTCAACCAGACCTTTAGATTATTGTATGGTTTATTAGATTTTGTTGTCATTTTCAATTTTTTAGCGATCTAATGGAAATTGGCGTTGTTTCAAATTTTGACCTTCACCGCAGCCCGGGGATGAACTAAATGCTGTTTTTCTGAATCCCCTTTCAATGCCTATTCGATTGATGTGTGGTTTGGCAAAATTGGTGCAATAGTTTGGGAGATCAGCACATGGGAGCGAAAATCCCCCGTCAGTGGGGCGAGGGTTAAAACTAAAAAGTGCATCTGCTGGAGGCCAGAATTTTGCTACTTTTTGTACGTTGCATATCGATTTTTGATATTAGCTACAAAGTAAAGACACATTCTCATTTTTGCGTATTTTCCTAATCATTTGAATTGTTTGAATATCTATAAGTCGTCCTTCTGCTTTGTTGCAAACATGAGTAACTATATAGCTGTAGAATGGCGTTTCACAGACGCATTGAGATTGTTAATTTTGGAAGGAAAGTCTTCCACTTTCCAAATGCGCATGTCTGAGTTGTATTCAAAGCTGGGGTTATAAAAGACTAATTGGAATTCATTGAGTGGTAATCGAACAATTGCAATTGATTGAATAGTGCCATCGAACAATTGCAATTGATTGACTAGTGTCATTGAACAATTGCAATTAATTGAATGATGCCATCGAACAATTGTAATTACCGCCTTAGTGAATGGTGCAATCGAACAATTGGAATTGATTGAATGGTGCCAATTGAAATTAATTGTTTGACTGGCTTGCCTGTAGTTCCATCACCACTCACCTCCGTGTGAAAAACCTCACAACTTCAGTGATTTATTTCAATGCGAATCTTACTCAACAAATCTTATTCACAAACTGATAGCTCTCAGGATTCTAAACAGGAACTACTTTATTCACAATGTGCTTAATATCTCTATATTAGGCCTACAATCACTTTGTAATAATTTTGAAAACTCTATTTTATGTTTTATTACAGGCACGTGTGACTTTTCATTCACTTGTTTCAGCAATTAAGCACCTAATTGACTATCACTATGTATCAGCTAAAGTTTGTAATGAAATTCATTGATATTCACACGCAATTTATATTCATTTCACGTAATGGGTCAACTAAAGTCACTATTCAAATTAATAATTAGCCATTATGCGACTGGTCAGGCAATGGAGGCCCATGCTGTCTCATTCGTTGAAGTGAAATAACGCAGAGAAAAAAATTCAAAATCAAGAATTGGTCTATTCAAACGGCAATGATAAGTAATCGTAATTAATTGATTGCTGACAACAATTAATTGCAATTAATTTTTGATAACCCTTTATTGAAGGCACAAATCAATTGAATTATTATCTTTTTGTACTCATAAGCATCTTCTCAGTACGTTGACTTACCTAAAAACTTACTTAAACCTACTTTTTAAACCCTACTTAAAAATGACTTACCTATAACCAGGCTTATCATGCTTCGCCTTGACAATCTTTTCATGGGCAAGAATTTGAGCAATCTTCTGTTGCTGCAGTGCCTTCAATCCAAGCAGATGCTCAGCTTTCGGTTCCATGTAATGGATTTTCTTCTCCTCATCCGTCAGAGGCGTCCACGTGACATGAAGATTTTCTTCCTTTAATTCCTCCATTACTTTGGCCTTCTTTCTTTGTTCTTTGGCCACTTCGTGTTCTTCTTCAAGTGTCTCCTTGCCGACGAGGTCAAGAACAGCTGCCTGCATTAATTCCTTGTTCTGATGAGCGTTTGGATCGTGAGATAATTTCGTCATTAGATATTGATGCTTGGAGATAGGACGATGTTTCCCCTTTGTATGTTCTCGGAGCATCTTCATGTCGAGATGAGGATGATCCAGTAACACTTTGGAGCCAGCCTCAGCCATCTTATCAATGGAACCAAACCTGCCTCCCAACTTTGCATCCATTCCAGCTTCGAATGCGGCGTTGTGGATGAACTGACCTCCTTTATCTTCCATGTATTTCTTTAGTTTCTTCTCCTCCTTGCTCAGATGAGGCTCCACACGTTCCATACTGATGACGGAACCATCACTGTGCCCATACAGGGCCAGGAGATAGACAGCCCCAAGGATCACAGAAAGCACTTGCATGAGGTTTAAGGTAAATTCACACGTTGCTCTGAATTCGACAAAAGTTTCAATAGAATGAAGTCATGGTCATGCGCAGAACCGTACAGTCAGATCGGATTAGGATTAAAACGCTCTGAGGTAGCCAGAGAGCGACAAGCCTGATCCGTGTGGCTGACAACAACTGCAGCATCCGGGATAAATAGCAACGCTTAGGGCCTAAGAATTACACAACCATTTGACAGCAAGGTTAGAAATTGCGCAGATACTGAATCAATCGATGCAATCTTTTGATATTGATGGGATTATAGGAATAATCGCGTGTAATGGTATTCTAATATCGCAACATCTACTTTTTGTCAACGTTTCATTGACATTGTCATAAAGCTATATTTATTGATATTATAATTTACATGCACACCTATCACTTGTTGTTCTGCAATGTTGATTGAGTATTTTATATGTGGACAACATCCTTCATATACTTAATGTAGACATCTCAATGGTCAAATGATGTTCTCATTGTCATAAAACGCTCACTGATCAATAATAGTCAAAGGCTGAAGACAAACATCGATTTATCATCGCTTGTTCACTGAGTAGCCCACATTAGAGATGTGCAATAAGCCTTCCATAGAGAGGAGGGTGAGAAAAACATGTTTCAAACATGCATTTTTTAACAATATGATGCAATTGATTGAAACAAAATGTATTCATAACAAGCTATTTATCGGTACACTCTCAAAATGAATAACGTTATTTCACTAACGCTTTAGTTGCGCACCGATAACGGCTGATTCGACGGGTTTTCTTGTGTAATAACGGCATATATTGATTTATGTATCAATTAGTTATTAAGAAGAGCTAATGCTAATCTAACACATGTTTTAGTGTTATTATACCTAATATAACACTGGATTCAGCGTTAGATATCTGTTACTTATGCATCAATAACGGATTTTATAGAGAAGAACTGGCGTTAGTTTTCAAATAATAACGCTTGAAATGCCAGCTGAAACGCACAACTCTGCCGTTAGAATACCGTCATAATAGCGTTATCATCCATGGTTTTATCTAACGGCAAAATTCCTCTACAAACCGGTTAGAAAATAGTGAGGTTACAAAAAGAATCAGACTGCATCAAATTAGGAATATTCTTAGGAATTACAAAAATGTATCAATTCATGAAACAAATCTACAAAAATCTGAAATAGGCTATACATCTGAAAATGTATCAATTCATAAAACAAATCTACAAAAATCTGAAATAGGCTATACATCTGAAAATGTATCAATTCATAACACAAATCTACAAAAAACTGAAATAGGCTATACATCTGAAAATGTAGCAATTCATAAAACAAATCTACAAAAATCTGAAATATATCTTCAGAAACCTGCTATAACATAGAAATGCATGAAGACCAGTCATATACAAATCCAGAACATACAACTATTTTAAATTTCCCATTAACGATGAAAGACTTTGGGAACGCTTATTTTTCAAAGGGAAAGATGTTTTCAGAATTTGTTCTTGTAGTAGGCCAAGCATTTGACCAAATGAGGAAGGATAAGTCAAATCGAGGAGGTAATAAACACAAATGATCGCGCTGCATACAACAGCTCCGGTGAACTCCACGGGTGTTGATTCAAAAATAACGGTCGGATTACGGAAGACAATCATCAGCTGTTTGCGGTCCATGACTGTTTGTGGTCCATACCGGCTTCCAGATTAATTTCTTCCTTTCATATTCTTCATCCTGAAATGGGGAGACTATACTAAGTGTTGCATAATAGCTGCTCGGGTAATCATGAATTATTTGATATTTCCTACGCAGTCATATTTCGTAGATTTACTGTTTACACAAATCTTGGTTATGCAGAAAATGTTAAAATAGTTATCGGATGATGGCAACAATGTGTACTAGATAGGGAAAAGAGAAAAGCGCATGAATGCAACAATATCATAAATGAATCTTCCTATTGATCCACAATTTTAACCATGATTTTTGTGGACTTTATTCGTGGGAAATTTTAGACAACTCAAAGCACATAGTTGACTGCGGTATACGGGAGGCGATTCATAATAAACGTGGCTATTAAGCCCGTAAAGCAAAAGGCAAGGACACTCCCAAGTAGTTTAATTCGCATTAGTAAAATATAAGGATTATGTACAAGCTAAAAAATATATACAGGCGGACGAGCTCTCGCTGCGCAGCAGCGTCCTCGGGTCCAGCAAGGAGTAAACCGCGATGGTGCGGTGGCATAATATAAGTTGAGAGATCGGCTGCCACTGGGTGAGCTCCTCTCTCCTATTGAGAGACGGACACTGTTGTTGAATGTATTTGGCTTCGGCGATTCTTGCCTCTACAGGACTCTGAAATTTGTTCAAGAATTCTATGGTAAAGTCATGAATAGTCAAAAAACTGTTTTCGTGTTCATGTCTCGCGTGGTCTGACAGCGCGCTATTGTTGTTATTGGTAACTAAGCAACGTCTATGCTCGTTGTATCTCTGATAAAAAGGAAGGACAGTTTGACCAATGTAAAATTTATGACAAAGAATACAAGTAAATTTATACACTGTGAACTTGTCACTGCAGCTTTGCTGATCTGGTAATTTGTCGCAGATATCACAATTCTGATGTTTATTGTCTCTATTTACAGGTTGATTAATACACTGCTTTAAATACCTGCCACGTTTGTTAACTAATTTTATGGGAAGATTGTATTTTATTACTAAAGTCGTCAACTTTCTGTTGTATTTATCATTGAGGAAATTACATTTCCAAATAACGGAATTTTTTAAGTCTGGCCTACTTTGTAATTTTCTTTTGTTGTTATACTTTAGTTTTTTTTGTAACCATTTTGATAAAGTTGCTTGTTGAATTTTATAGTGGCTGCATTCATTTTTTACGAATACAGAAATGTCCAAAAAAATCAATTTATTTTCGCTATTAGGAACATCTAAAGTAAACTGAATGCTCCCATTGATGGAATTAAAAACATTTCTGATCATTTTAAATATTTCCATGTCATGATCAAACGGACCCATGACTACATCGATAATATAACGCTTGAAAATGAGTGGTTCAATATTATGGTCCTGCTTCAATGTGTAAAGAGCTTCCGTCTCAATATCGTTCCAATATCGTTCATAAAAACAATCGCGAAAAGGGAAGCATAATGTGCACCCATGGGACAGCCCTGCGTTTGAATATAAAATTTACCACAATTGTACTCAATTTCGTAATTGTACATGTACGTTGCAGTAACATACATTGCAGTTACGACCTACAAATGACAAGTTCACAATCTATGTTCAATTTGCGTGGACGTTCTGTTTCTCAGTTAATCATAAGTTCCTTTAATTCAGTTATTCACAGGCTTATTTGTTGCAATGGAAATTTATTAGGTAACTGATGATTAGCTGGAGAACGCCTGCAAAAATTCGAACGATGACCTTGCCATATACATATATTCGTTTAATACATTACGATCTCGCTTGAAAATGCCCATATCTAACATTGCAATATTTCTACACTGTCCTTTCCTGTTCAGAAATCATGTTTGAATATAATAAGAGAGAAAAGTATCCCTATGCGTTGATACGAGTACGGACTACGGATATGTGGATAAGGCAATGAATCTGACTGAGATTAAATCAAAATGTCCTGATATAAATGTCCAATTTTAAGGTCTTTTGTTTTATTGTCCGTGTTCAAGCCAAAGCGAAAAGTTTTTATCATCGTTGTGTTGTTACTAAACCAATTTTAGATAGATGAAGATTGCGACTACACAATTCAAAAGTCTTCAGTGACTCATCCGAAACGTCTAGCCTTGGTTCACAGTCCAAGAGCCGATAGTGCAGGCCCAATCACTGCGGTATTTTCACTTTCACATAGAAGCTTTATAACCTATATCGAACACGAATACTTACTATCGCTTCAGTGGTTGATTATTGCTTGATATCATTGATTATTGATCACTCATTCTTCAGAAGAAAAAAATGACTTAAATTAGAAGAAAAAATATTAATCGACTTATTTATAAAAAGGATTAACGTTTCTTATTGTATATTTTTATTTATATCTATAAACTTTATTAAACTACATCTTTATTTACTGAGTTAAAAGCTAAAAACTGTTAAACTCACTAAATAAGGATACTAAGTTTGCGACCGATATCCCCGAAAATAACTACTTGAACTATTATATAAGATTTCACTATGGGTTAAGCAAAATTAATTTTTGCCATTATCAAAATGAAATCGTACGTCAAGTTGTGCCCGTCCTTTGCTAAAGATAGTTGGGTCTCCAGTTATGTAAAGAGAAATTTCACTGTCAATACCTTTGACAGCATCGATAAAAGAAGTACAGCTCTAACTCTTTTGGCATCGAAGGTGGAAACAAAACCAAATCTCGTCTCAAGTGTAATGGTCGCTCTGATAGAGATTTCGTTATCAACAAACGCTCGCGTAAATCAAAAACTATTTCAATGAAAATAAAGTTGTTCTAAATATTGATTTTATTAGTGATAGTTTTTCTCACAAAATTAATTATCGCATTCGTAAATATAAACTTGACGTTAAATTCGCAAATTAAAGTAACATAAAATTATGTTACTTATTTCGAAACAATAATAATAATAATAATACAGGCTAACTAATTGTTTTCTTTGTAGTAACTTCTTAATCATAATAATCGCAATATTAGTTGTTGTTTATCCGTTTATTTGTCATTTTAGTTCTAATAGTTACATAGATGATCTTCACGCCCTTTTCTCTTGAGATTTGATGAACATCGCAAAGTAGCCACCCCAGTGGGTGGTTCAATGTGCCCCACGCATGCGGCACATTGAAACACTTTGGTAGAAATTTCAAAATTAAAATTGTGAGGAGATTAAATGTCACAAAAACTAATTACCAAGGATACCCTCAACCTTTCATCCGAGTTTGATTTTGGTTCATTTGATTTAGTATATTCAAACTGTTGAGAAAAGATCAAAAACATGTTCAATGTGCCCCACCCGCCCCTATCAAGAATGGAGATGCAGCAAGTCCCCTGGCTGATCACTGTTTGAAATGTACCGCGAACTGTATTGAAGACTGACTGACGTCAGTATATTGCTAACTTTAGATTGCCCTGTCAAAGCCAGTATCAACGAATCACAACTATAATTCGAAAATTGATTTGTACTTCGTTATGACTGCCTGGCATGGTGTTATTAAATATAAATACACATGTCAACGGATTCTCATCGAAGATCGCACCCACAAATTGAAAGCTGTAACAAATATGCGAGTGACTCACAACCAAAAGCAGTTTAACTTGAATTAATAATGGCAGTTATTCAATTAAGCAATCAAGCAGACTTTTAGAGTCATAATCACACATTTTCACTAAAAGTTGACGTATCTCGATGAACAATGCGTCAAATAAAAGCCTAGGATTTGACTGTTCATCTCATGCGGGTTTCATCTCTTCATCAACACGATTCATGTTTAAAAATTGTAATTTATGAAGTGGGTTTAACTTCTGTAGAGGCACATTAGGTAATGCGCAGACGTGTTATATACTGTCATAAATTCATCATGAAAAATGCTAATTATCATGTCATTGTGATAACATCAGGATAAGCTTAACAATGTAAAATGTGGAACGCCTTTATTCTGAACAAATATTGCCAGTGATAGACCTATGCGTACAATAATAGAATTACTAAATCCTGTACAAATTATAACTAACAACCGATGGAGAGAAATATTTATAGATCAGCCTACCTATTAACACTGCGCACTCGGAAGTCGTAAATATATGTGTAATTTGTTGGGAGATTTATTGAAGAAAGCCAATCTAAGAGATCCTCGAAATCGGTGATATCATCCTTGGGAATTCGAATTATCAAGTTTCCATTCTTGTGTTCTCTCCTTCCATGCGAGCCGCTGCCGTTGATTCTTCTTTTGTTAAGTGAAGGATGAAGTGTATTTGATGAAGATGCCGAGGTATAGTATGATGAAAAGTTGTTGAAAACACTGGGAACTGTCGAAGATTTGAGTTGCAATAGTTTCAATTCTTTTCTTGGACGCTTAGATGATCTTGACTTGTTTTCTTGTCTTGATCAAATCATTTTCGAGAAAATGTAGAGAACAAATTCGCGAAGACAAGGTTGGAAGGAAGACGCTTCTTTGGCCAAAATTATCGACATCCTCTCGTTCAATTGCTCTTATCCATTTTTTGGGAAGAGTCTGGTCATGAGAAACTGCAAAAAACGAAATATGCACATTCGTTGAGTTATCTGATGTGCTTTTTGCAGGGCTGTGGAGCCGGAGCCGGAGCCGAAGCCGAAGCCGATTTATCACAAAAGCTCCGGCTCCGATAGTTTGAGCTTTGATAAAATCTGGTATTTTGAAAGGTATTAATTGGAATTGGCATCATAAAAAAATTATATCATTTGAAATCTGAAGATATGTCTTTTAAGTATACCAATGATCTGTCCTCCACGATATCTTTCTTTGCAGTTGCCGCCTTCTTTTGTATTATGTGTATTATATTTACACACATGTGTAATATTTTTTTTATTACATATGTTTCGTAAGACTAATTTCCATAGCTTTTAGTGACAACGTATTCTCCAAAATCCATTAATTTCAAGACTTGTTATATGCATGCTAACTAGATGATTGTAGATTCCTAGAGACAAGTCGCCAGTCATTTATGTACACATTTCCAGTTCAGTCAGCAAAGATAATATACAGTTGCGGCCATGAAGTCTGCAACACTGCCTTCACTGATACAAGTGAAAAATTACTGCAACTTGTTGTGAGTCTATGCATCCTTGGACTGAACGTCTCTTAGCTGATTTCTATGCCTGAGCTGTCAATGTTGTTGACAAAGTTTTGAATAGGTAAATAATGAATATCTCATTGCATTCTGCAAATTCAAATTTGAAAGCAAGCTGTGAATTCAGTTTATCTTCCATTTTGCACGCCTGCGGCATCATGGAAGGACGCAATGAGATTCGATGCAAAATTATAGCACTTTTTGAACACACAGAGAAGTCAGAAGCCGAAATTGCCAATGATTTGAACATCAGCAAATCGACAGTGAGCAGAAATATCAGTCACTACCAACAAACTGGATGCTACGAGACGAATTATCAAAATTGTGGACCCAAAGAAAAATTCAATGAAAGAGATTTGCGCCGAGTGAAGCATTTGGTTGTCCAAAATCCCAGATCGAGTGCGAAGGACATTTTACGTGACTATCAAGCTGGGGCATCCGGTGACGAATCCATCAACATCAACAGCGAAAGAACAATGCGACGTGTGTTGAACATTGCCGGATGTAAAGTTATTAAACCTTGTCGACGTCCTTTTTTGAGCAATGCTCAAATTGAGAAGCGTCTCAAGTGGGCTAGGGAGCACCAATCGTGGAGTGAAGAAGATTGGCAAAATGTCATCTTTAGTGATGAGACTATTTTAGAAATCAGTGACAACTGTCCTCGGTATGTGAGAATAGTAGATGGACAGCATTTGAGACCAGAACACTTTAACAAGACGACAAAGCATCCTACCAGCGTGATGATTTGGGCATGTTTCTCAATTCATGGCACCGGACGGGCTCATGTTGTTGAAGGAAACATGAACAGTCAGATGTACATCGACGAAATTATTGACCGAAGAGTGGTTCAGCAAATTCGTGATTGGTTCCCCAGCGGAAGCGGTATTTTTCAACAGGACAACGCTCCGGCACATGTGAGTTAGCATGCAACACTTTTCTCGTCGAAACATCCAACTTCTCACCTGGCCTCCTTCGTCTCCGGACCTTAATCCGATTGAAGATCTATGGAGAATTATTAAACGTCGTGTAAAACAATTACCAGCCTCAAACAAACAAACTCTGATTGCAAACTTTCTCCATATTTGGCACCATGACGAAGAAATCAGTGATTTTTGTGCAAAATTGGTTCATTCCATGCCATCAAGAATTAACGCTGTCATCAAAGCGAGGGGCACCCAAACCAAGTACTAGCTTCTTCATCGTTGTTGTTTATTACTGTTCTGTTTAAAATTGTTATGAGTCTTTATTGGTTACATGATTGAATAATACTATGTTAAAATCTACACATGGAAAGGGAAATGTTGTTTTTTCTACTCTTTGAGACGGTGTTGCAAACTTCATGGCCGCAACTGTAGCTACATTTCTTGCGCAATGTCTTAAATCTAATACGGTTACTATGTAGGTTACCATATATCGGTATGGCTACTGGCAGAAGCTACTGGCATCTGTGACAATGCCAATTTCCTTAGATTGTATTGTAGGCTCTTGTGCAGTCCCCCCACCTACATTTTTCAAAACAATCGATTATTCAATTTGATCAATTTTGATTGGAGGGTAACTGTTCACACTCACACGAATGACCTGTCTGCAAGTCTTCGCATGGCTATAGCAATAAGCGACCCAGCCACTTCTAGTAGCGCCTTATTATTCTAAAGGTATCTCATTCACAATGAATTTCCTTTGACTTCAAAATTCAAAGGGTATATTTCAATGCGAAAAAACCCGAAGGCAAATTACAATGTTGACTTGCTGACGAAGTTTGCGACTATGACATCGCAATTACCCACGTAGATTTTTACAACAACACGGAATGCTTCACTCAAACCGGCGATGCTGAAACGGACATCCAATGGTGCTGCATCTTTTGACCAGAGAAAAAATGGGGGGAGGACTGCACAAGAGCCGTATTGTGTAATAATATTTCCCCAAATGTCATAGACCTGTGGATTTCAAGAATTTTCATTATTATTTTTTCCGTCTGTCAACACTTTATACTGATATCATGTTGACTTATATGTAAACAATAAAAAAAGACTGAGACGCTCTCAATAAAGGCGCCTTTTGACCTCCCTTTTCTATTGTCTATGACATTAAACCGCACGCGCATTCGAATGCTAGCAAAGTAGATGGGATTTCTGCTCGGTGATCGCAGTCAAATTTTTATTATGCATTGCACCCTGCAACATGCTGCAATGCCGATATCACAGGTGTCCGTCGAAAGACTTTTTAGTTTCCTTAAACTTTTGCAGCCATCAAACAGGAGCTGCATGAAGCTAGATCTCATCGATGCACTGTTGTTCATTAGAACCAATGAATAGTAAGTAGTACTGTTGAATGACATACATGTATAAGCCCTATCAGCAAGATTTAGATTTTTAGATTTTGAATTTTGATTATAAATAGTTGATTCGTATTCTATGTTTCTTGTTTTCACTTCATCAGCCTAACCATCATCAGAGGAATAGTGGTAATATGTTATACATAAATTGAATATAATAATATACATGAATCATTGATGAATTATTTAGTGCAACTTTACGCCATAATGAAAAATACGAAATTAACATAATGTAAGTTAAGCCTTAGCTTATTAAGTATGCTGCATAGAATTACAAAACTCGTCCTAAATTGGATATTTTTAATTTTTTTAAGTATAATTTTCAGTTGTACATTTCTAGTCTACACTGCAATGAGACTATCTAAATTACAATTTCTACAGATGATGAGTCGTGGGCTACCCACCGATCATATTATTCATGAACCAACAGACTATTGGATAAAAGCAATAACAAATAGCAATAACAACCTAAGCTACCCTATATGCACTTTAATATTCAATAAAGCAATTGATATCTTTATTGATGCGGTATATTTGGCTATATAGCCTATACCCTTTCCATGTTCGAGTAAATACAGGCCCTATAAGTTACTTGGAGGCATACGCTATTCAGTTTTATATTCAAGCTTTGTTAAAAAGCTTATACTACTATTCGGCCCCTGTGACGGCTAATTAAGTATATCATCATCACTCATGTGGTCTTATTTAATGTAGCCTCGTAGTAGACTGGTTGCAGGCTAGGCCAATTTATATTTAGCCAGTGCGGGAGATCTTTATCTAATTTAACCAATCCAGGATATAACTTTATTTCATCTTTCAGAGATAGTCAATTCATGCAAAAATATATGACAAATATGTTATTTATCATTATACTAGGCTATTATCATTTTTATTATTAACTTAATAAGTCGTTGCTTGTTAATGAAAACTAATTTGATGATTGTAGCAAGCCTCTAAAGGCCACACCGTTATCCAAAAAACCCGTTCAACGGATCCAGGATAAACAGCATAGATAGAACCTGAATTTGAAGTCGAAGTCGGAGCCGGAGCCGAGCCGGAGCTTTTCACATCCGTGTCGTGGAGCCGGAGCCGATGAGATAACGCATCGGCTCCACAGCCCTGACTTTTTGTGCACTTGCTGTTTATTATCGTAGACAGGCTGCATTCCGTGTGCCGGCACACGCATAAATGATATGCTTTGAGACAAGCTAACCAACTTGATGCTATAGCAACGTATCGATCAATCAGATGACGCTAGCCTCACATATTTGCATGCAGATTCGGCAGATCACTGTGAGGAGGGAATCGAAGGACAAAGGCAGTATTATGACTGCGTGTGCACACACTGTTGTGCTGTCCTGTATGAAACTTCCGTCAACAGCAGCGCAATGAAATGCGCTTTGCGCTATCGAACAATGAAATCTATCAGTCTTGACTCTGTAGTATAGGGCCACAGAAATAAACTGTTTATCTGAAGTTCGCTAGAATGGAAATTGACTCAAGGTCGCGGCACATCCGGGGGAACTAAGTTGGGGCATGAACCACCAATTAAAAGCTTCGATTTACTCATGTGACTGCTTCTAACCCAATGATACAGACATTGGCAGGTGCATCTAAGTGAAAATGCTTGCGATTTATGTGCCGTTATTGTGCATTGCATAAAGCTTAATTTCCATTCTAGAGGTTTTATTGTTGTCAATTTCTATGTATAGGGCCGATTTTTAAAACGAGGGCTAAGTTAAGCCACGGCTCAATTCGCAGTTAGGCCACGGTCTAACAAACTTTCACTTAATAAAACACGACTTTAAAAACCGCGGGCAAACCCGCGGCTCTCTCTAAGCCGCGGCTTTCGATTTTCTCTTTTTAAAACGAAGCTTCGCTTGTACAGGCTAAGCCGCGGCTCTCTCTAAGCCGCGGCTTTCGATTTTCTCTTTTTAAAACGAAGCTTCGCTTGTACAGGCTAAGCCGCGGCTCTCTTTTTCTTGTCAAAATTAGACCTCGGCAGAGCCAAGTCTAAGTGCTGGTGAGCTACGGGTTTTCATCCATATAAAGCGGAATTTCGATCATTAAGTACGGAAGTAGAATGAATTACTTGAAGTTGAGACAGCAAATTCGCGAACGGCAGGAGAGATTTCGAAGGCTCACATGTACATCTCCATGTATACAAACTCGCGTTTTTCGATATCGCGCTCTTCTCGATATCGTTCTTGATAATCAATCCAATGAGATAGTGGCCTTGATTGAAATGACATCAAGATGACGTCAGAGTTAACGTTTCATCGGTGTGGCTGATGTGTCAGAGATTGACCGCGGCTCAAAGCCACGACTTCGGAAGGCTGCGGTTCATCCTCGTTTTATAAATACAAAGATAAGCCGTGCCCTAGTGATGCCGCGGCCTTTCATGATACGCGGATAAACTTATCCCTCGTTTTAAAAATCGGCCCATAGAGTGTGGACTATTCGTGAAAATTTATGACTTGCATACCCGGTGCTCTAGATATCCCACAATGGTTAGAAATAGAAGGTTGGAAGAAGCTCTTTTACTCTTTCAAAAGGAATTACCCTAATTCACGGTCGTTCAGAGAAATCGAAAATAGACAGATAAATGGCTACTTAAAACAACGCAACAGTGTGTTCTCAGCAGGGTTTTCAACCTTCAAAAGAATTTTTTTCTTTAGTTTGCTTTCTCGTAGCGTTTGAGTGGGCTACTAGCAACATTTTCTGCGCTGCAGCAAAGAATGTGCAACAGATTAATGCACCGATTAAAATCGGACTGTTTTAATGTAGGATTGTATACACACATCTAATAGGGTATTTTGTTCCAAACTCGCCCACCGGAGAAACTCGCCCACCTACGTAAACTGCTTTCCCACGGTGAGAAACCGCTACATTTGCAGCCGTCACGATTGCGTTCCTCAAGATTAGCGCTTCCTATTTGCTATTCGATCGGCCAATCAAAGTTGGCTGCATCATTTCATCAGACAGATCGCCTTTTTCATTTCGTGTGTGAAATCCCGGTGAGTTGCACGTCATCTAAGTGAGTTGGCGTTTTTTGCTTAACATGTCGCTCTAGCAGTTCATAAGGATAGTCAGAAACATTTCAACGTAAATATCATGAGAACACATCATCACAAAGCTCTATTAAAACTATGAAAGTTATTATTTCATTTAGTATTCGTTCATGCGACAAAATGTCGACCGTTTTATAGAATAAGAACAATTAGATAAAGTCGCCCAGCTGGATTTATGTGGGCGAATTTACCCTAACTTTTGAAAAACTTCAAATCGTATCCGATTTTGCTATCAGACTTATCCATTATCTTATGTGGTATCATCATCCGTCAATTCTATACAGAAATTGCATAAATGTACAGTAGTTATTTGCGATTTGGCCCACAAACCTTCAACATAGATAGGATATAGGCCCACTTAGATGGGAATATATATGCAGTAATTTTTTGTAGAAATGTCTTCACCTGGACGAAAATCAAAATCAAATCGCCTACAAAAAAAGAAGATGGCCAGAACGGGTAGCTGTAAGGCATTTAAGTTAAACAAGTGGGATCCGAAAGATATGGAAAGAGCCTTAGAAAGTTATTACAATACTCGAACCGAGTTGACGCTTCATCTGTTCGCATGATAGCACGTCGATGGAATGTTCCGAGAACTACATTGCGAGATAGAATAAGTGGGAAGACAAAGTCGATTACCTCGTCATCAGGAAGAAAACCAGTGTTTAGCAAAGAAATAGAATCCGAATTAAAAGAATTGATAATAAAGTTAGCAAAACAAGGGTTTGGTCTTTCTAAATCTGCGGTGTGTAAGCTTGCTTACGACTACGCTAAGGCTAATCAAGTATTAGTTTCATTTAACGAGAGTAAAAAGTCGGCGGGATACGAATGGCTGTGCGGTTTTCTGTCCAGAAACCCATCAATTTCAACCAGAAAGCCTGAAATTCTTTCGACGTTTCGGGCAAGCGGGATGAACCGGCCTCTAGTGACGAAGTTCTTTGATGATTTATCCGCTTTTCTGATTGAGAAAGAGATATTAAATGATCCAAAGTACATATACAACGCAGATGAGACGGGATTACAAGACCATTTCGAAGCCAATGCTGTTCTAGCAAGTGCTACAGGCCGTGTTTTTCAAATCACTCCCAAGGAAAAGGGAGAAACAACGACATTGTTAACTGCCGTTAATGCGAATGGAGATCGCTCTCCGATGTTGATAATATTCAAAGAAAAGATTGTTAGAAAAGAATGGGCAGAATATGCTCCACCTGGTGGCTACATTCGATGCAGCGAGAAGGGTTGGATAACATCTGAACTGATGGTTGAATTCGGAAGAAAATTTGCTGAGTTCATTCAAACGAAGCGAAGATATGGGGACATAGATAAAGAGAAAACTGTTTTACTGCTACTGGATGGACATTCAACCCATTCTCTTAACTATGACTTTATCGTTTCTCTTCACTCACAGAATATCGAGGTTTGGTGTCTACCCCCACACACTTCTCAGTATTTGCAACCTTTGGATAAGGATGTCTTCGCAACAATGAAGCGTGAATGGCGATCTATTGGACTTCAATTAGTCCGAGAAAATGGAGGCCGGTCACTGTCCAAGATTGAACTTCTAAATTTGATTACCAAAACATCAAACAAAGCATTTGAAAAAAACGTAGTGATTTCGTCTTTCAAACGTACAGGCATTTTCCCGTTGAACATGTCAAAAATACCGGGTGGGCCAAAAGTCTTTGTCGGTAAATGTTTCATTGTATTTATTAATTTATTGCAATTTCGTTCGCCATGCTTGCATGTGACGAACGGTGGAGTTGTATCACCATGCAGCGCGCATGTTGTCATATCACGTGACGCGTACGCAAGCAGCAAACAGCAAGCAGCGCGCATGTGTTTGCTTCTGTTTTCACTTCATGTTTTCACTTCTTTCGGTCATCAAGAATGGAGATCACGATAGAGGAAAAAGTTATGCTAACATCATGGGCCATAGTTTACGATAACTGTGAAGAAAGCCGAAGATTATTTGCGCAGAAATACAATAAGGAGGCTCCATCACGAACGACCGTATCGTACTGGAAAAAGAAAATGTTGGAAACTGGGAGCATTGTTACGGACAGACCCAGGTCCGGACGACCGGTGACAGCTACTGGAGATGATCATAAGGAAATGGTTGCTCAAGCAATTGATGATGAACCCACTACATCGACAAGGCGGATGTCTGAAGAATTGGATATATCAAGAACATCGGTGAGACGTATTTTGAAAAGTGAAGGTTACCACCCATTCAAACCATTGTATTCGCAAGTTTTAACCGACGGTGATGATGACAGGCGGCTGGAGTTTTGTCAAACTATGCTTGCAAAGTATCGTGAAGACCCCGCACTACATCGGAAGCTTACTTTTTCCGATGAGTGTGTCTTCCACCTTGCAGGACATGTCAACAAGCACAATGTGCATTATTGGGGACAAGAAAATCCTCACGAACGATTCTGCAACCCTGGACGAACCCAGTCGCTAACAGTTTGGGCGTGGATTGGATATTCAGGAATGATTGGCCATGACATCAGTGCTGCAGCAATGAATGCGACAGATATTGTACCATTCTGAATGATATCGTGGTTCCATATTGCCAAAGGCACCGTGAAAAGTACCTCCAACAATATGGAGCCTCTGCCCACTACAGTCGCGATGCAAGGAACATACTGGACTAACAGTTGAATGGGAAATGGATTGGAAGGAGAGACCCAATTGAGTGGCCTCCCAGATTGCCGGACCTCACACCGTGCGATTATTGGTTCTGGGCCTACTTACGCTCGAGAGTGTATGTAAATGGAGAGATATTTCCCAATCTTGACGAGCTCCGAGAGCGAATTGCTACGGAAATCAATGCAATCCCAATGAAAATTTATCGTGACAGTATGAAAAACTTCAACACGCGTTTGCAGTTGTGTCATGATCAGCAGGGCCACTTCTTCGAAAAATGAGATTGATTATGAAGTTAACTTTTTTATTCGTTTATTCTTGAATGTTCAAGCATATATACGAGTGTATTTATATGCATACTGTTCATTTATATGTAGTTATAAATGGATAAATACAATGAAACATTTACCGACAAAGACTTTTGGCCCACCCTGTACCTGCTGACGCATTCCTTCCAAATAACATCACAGAAAAAGAAAATGTGCCTGTAGATAAAGACGAAAATGACCAGTCGACACTGACGCAAACCGAAGAGATTCCTTTAGAGCTTCAAGTCAATGAAGAAAACTCACAGTCGACACTGACCCCAGCCGAAGAGCTTCTAGTCGATGAAGCAAACTCACAATCGACACTGACCGAAGCTGAAGCGCTTATAGTCGATGAAGCAAAACCAAAATCGACACTGACCGAAGCTGAAGCGCTTATAGTCGATGAAGCAAAACCAAAATCGACACTGACCGAAGCTGAAGCGCTTATAGTCGATGAAGCAAAACCACAATCGACACTGACCCCATCCGTAGATTATGTCGAGCAGCTACCCGAACTGAGTCCATCGATCGGCGACAACGATCCCTCTTACAACCAAGATCTTCCTCAGTGCAGCTTTTGGAACTTATGTTCAACTCCTAAGAGGATCAGGAAGAAAGAAATCAAAAGGAAGCGAATACCATTTCATCTGACAAATAAAACTTACATCAATGAGTTGAGCCAGAGGAAACAAAAAGAGGATGGTAAGTTCAGTTTACGAAAAAAATAATTAGGGGACCATTTGGGGTTTGTATTTAGATATTTGAGATTCTTATTCAGATCCATGTATGGGCTACTTATTAGTGATATACTCTCATGGACACAAGTTTACAGAAAACTTTCATCTTTATTAGTCTAACATTTAGACAGAAACCTAAACCAGACACTTAGATAATAAATAGGCTATGAATAGGTCTATTTTTTCACCTTCGACTTACGTATGTATATCCTTAGACATTTTAAATCATGCACAATCTCTTTTATCCGACCAATATGTTGTGCCTACCGTTGGTGCATGTCTTCAATAAGTCGCAAGTCTTAGGGGCTTAGCTTAGTTATCGAAGTTTGCAACATGTTCTGAATGCTATGTACAATGTAATTGCATTACAGAAAATATGCAATTCTTTCAGTTCATCGCTATCGTTCGAAGAAGCGTAGGAAGGTTGAGAAGAAAGCAAATGTACATGATTGGTCGTGCTTATACTGCGAAGAATCATGGTCTTCTTCGAAACGCGGGGAACAATGGATCCAATGTAGTAAATGTGAGGAGTGGGCTCACATTCTTTGCACCGGATATGAAAAGGCAAATGAAAAATTCGTTTGCGACTTTTGCTGACTGCTAATTTCAATGCTAAATTGGGATGTGGAATTCAAATTTTATATGAATTGACTAGTTTTTGTTGCATTTCATTTTGGGTTTGATCTAGGCTTCAATGAAAAAAATCCATAAATTTCTAGAATGTAGGCCTGTATCGATAAGACTGGAGTGGAATATATTTTCGATATTTTTAAACGCCTATGAATCTATAGGTGAAAATACTGAGATTAAAGCCTTAGAGTTAATAAACAAAATGATAGGTAACATCGAAATAGACTGTGTAGAACGAATCTGGTGGGAAATTATGATTAGCTAATTGTTTCAAAATAGGAGTAGGCCTACTTGTAGCATAGTTAATTCTTGCTTAAGTGATCTTATTGATGGCTGTAACAGGCTAACAATATCTTAATAGACCATATCCTATAGAGGGATAGACTTAAAGCTGTTCTATATGTAGAGCTATATTACTGGGCGAGTTTACCTGAGTTTGTGGGCGACTTTATCAAGCATGGGCGAGTTTGCACAAAATCAAGTTAAATTTTGTGCCGTGCTTAAACCATGTGTGGAGCAAGATTTAAATGTCTGACAGAGAGTTCGTTGTCATATTGTTGTTAATTGGATTATTTGGAAATGATGAGGCTGAAATCGCACATATATCAGCATTCTATTACGCACGAGCACACGGTCGTTGAAAAACACATTGCCGAAGTGGGCGACTTTGGAACAAAATACCCTACATTAACATGCGTTTTTCTTCTTGTCAGGATGTTCTGTGAATTTCCATGTAATTCTATCTACATTTTGAATCACTCAAAAAGAAAATACAAGTAACGGAGACAGAACTGTTGACCCATATCTGCCGCGATATGTAGACATGTATTGATATCTTAACTTACCACATGCTGCCGGAAATCTGGTATGAGGAATTCTGTAATCCTTTTTGCAAGAGGTTGCCTTTTTGTCTTTCATCTGTGCCACTTGCAAAGAAGCAGAATGTGCTGACTATGCTCCTCGAGCGCAGTGTTTAAGTTATATAGATCACACGAATTGGAGTGGACGAGATTTGCTAATATTGGTCCAATCAGAGCTGCTGTCGGCATATAGGGAGAACATGCCGACACTTCCCGATTTTCTAATCATCATGTCGGCGCAGCCGTCACTTAACCGATGGGTACCGACAACACCTGTATCGGCATTCACTCGGTGCGCCGACACGGTTGACAGCCGACACTGCCCGACTACTTGACGAGGCATCGCCGACGATTTTTTTTACCGGGAACATCATGAATAAAATCATGTCGTTATATTCTTAAACGATAAATAGTAACATATGTATGCCTATATATATGTAAAAACTTTCAACAACGATGACAATTAAAACTTCAAAACATCACTAAAGCCAATTTGATGACGTTATTAAACATTTGAAAACCTATTATTTCGTAACGCTATTTTAATTATCATCAGCGTTATTTGATAACGTTATTTGTAAATTCTAAAATCCGTTAGGATAATTTGGCGTTAGGTATATTAATCTAACATCATTCCGTCATGAACTAACGTTATTCTTCTAGCATCTAACGGATACAACCGTTGTGCAACCGTTATTATACCGTTACTTTTGTGAGTGTGTAGATAAATAAGTTTAGCATTCACAAAAAAATGAATTCATCCATGTTCGCCAAAATTCGATAAAACGTTTCCGAAGTCGTGATTTATAAAATTAATTAAAAAAATGAGAATTGTTGGCCTAATAATGATTACAGCATGTTTCCTACATAGCATAGCAATTATGCAGGCTTGTAATGCGACTCCGCACTATGTCATCATCCAAGGAACGTGGTGTTTGACCACAGAAATGGATCTAATACCCACGCTTCGAATCACGCGCCTCAACTACCGAAGGTGGATTGCATGGAAGGGAAGAAGTCTATCTCGTGCATTGTGAGAAATGGAACATCAACAGGTACAGCTGAAATCGCAAACATTTTCAAGAATTGTCTGTTGCCAGCAGTAGAATACTGCCATCTGATTTGACAAACTTTAAGACAAATCGTAGCCAATCAGCATTCGACTTTAGTCACTTGTTCATCAGCAGTTTTCGTAGTCAAAAGGTTTCGAGTCAGTTTCGAGTCAAAAAACGAAGAGTGTAGTTGAAAAAATTGTTAAAGAAGCACATGAAAAGCCTTTTGAAAAATAATTGATGGATTGGAGCATTATTCAGAAATACTTTGGTTGTTTTAGAATAAAGGATTTCCCTCAAAAAGGTTGACAGCAACTGATAGGCCTATTTGATTTCTGGTATTCGGTCTCTATCTGCGTTTGAATCCAGATGTCCTATCGAAGCAGCAATTCAACCGGCCTGTGGACTGGAGACACGATTCGAAGCGAAGCATAGATGATTACGTCGATATAATCACGTAATTTAAGCTAATTTGCATTTTTCTTCATTTCACTAAGACATTTTCACTTTAAAAAATTGTGTTGGATTCCTGAATCATTAAATTTTGCGACACAGCGATCGGTGCGTTCGACAACACAGCAAGATTTGACCATGACAGTAATAGGATTTATGCTTTTGCCCATCTAATAGAGTCTGAAAGTGTCCATCGATTCCCTCGAATTTCCTTCCCTTCTAATGAAACTTAAGCATTAAAAAAATGATCTATTTCCATGTGTTTAACAGAAATGTCAATCATGGAGTGATCAAATGCGTCTCTTTGTATTTTCAGAAATAGCAAAGTAATTCTGTAACATATCCATCATCATCGTTATATAGTTAATTTTTGTAGCTTCTGTTCAATAGTTTGTAAAGAAACACATCCCGGTGAAAAAAACTGTCGGTGAACTGTCGGTCCATTGTCGGGAAGCCGACTCAGCTTAATGACGGCAAAGGTCCTAATTTCCCGACTATCTGCCGACGAATCGGTGAGCCGACAATTCCCCCGACTGTTTCGCCGACACACTACCGACAATTCCCCGACATCTAATTATATGTTCACATTCTTTTTGATGAAATTACAGTTATAGCCTACTTGACGTTGTAGCAAAATATTGAAGAAATTTGCTGTTGATAGTGATGAATATTGTTGATCAAAGTCATCCTGCTACGAAATGCTCCAAGGATTAACAGCAGAAAAACTCATGCTGCTAAAACCAAAACATTCGGAGGCAGTGACAAATAATCGCACAAGAAATTATTTTAGCGACTCACCTAAAAAGTAAATGTCGGCCTACAGAACAGTGGTATGCTTCTCTGCCATCGGTTGTGCTGGCTTGGTAGTGTCCGGTCTCCATTGATGATATATCTTTTTGAGAAACAACGACTTTGGTCTAAAATGCGCAGTAAGATGCTTGATGCAAAAAAAATATTGAATATTATTGACGCATAAAAAGAAATTATAGAATTTAACATAATTAAAATAAATAGGAACATACATGTACATTTAACATAAAAAATAGGAAAACGACATGAGCTTTTATTCACTTCATGTAATTATGCTGCTTAAAATCAATAGCATTACATTAATTACCCGATCGCCTGCTGTCACATTTATTTCCCGGCAAAAAATAATAAAACGACAAGAATCACCATATGTATTACATGTGCACTAGACAAGTTCCGATGAAAAATGTGTCATAAAATAAATTACGAAATTAGGATGATTACGAAGGAGATAAAGTGTTCAGTCTGGAATTTTTCAAACACAAATATGCAGCTGATGATCAGTATAAAAAAGGAAGTACAAGTATGACAAATAAATCCATATGAGAACATGATTGCGAGTGTGGACCAATAGCGCATTTTTGGAAATCTTTAAAGACAAACAGCTAACAATCATGAAAAATAAATATAGCAAATGCCTGTCCATTTGCAAACATGATTAAGAGGGTGGGTCAAGTGAAGTCAAGTCTAATTTGGAAATATTTTAAGATAATTATAAACAGCCAACAATCACGTAGAGATGATGCCTCTTTGGTTGGACATTCTAAATGAAAGTGAAAATAGGATTGCCGATATGATGCTAATTTATTAGATCATGAACCAATTAATTTCAACTATGCTGAGCGCAGCCATTTTCAAGGTACAAAAAATGAGAATGCATTGATGAAATTTTAAGCATTTAGAAATATATCTTTATGCATATTCTTCATTTGCATGTATATAAATGCCTAAAATTCCATCATGGCATGCTCTTTTCAGTTATCAGTTTATACCCTGAAGATGACTGCGTTCTGTAGTTGAAATTACTCGAAATTGGTCAATAACGGCTGAATAAATCACATCATTAAGTTACACATGCATAAATTACATCAGATAATAATTCAAAAGTAAGGAAATGCCAAATTGCTGCTTATTCGGCAATCCCTTACTTTTGAATTATTATCTGATGTAATTTATGCATGTGTAACTTAATGATGTGATTTATTCAGCCGTTATTGACCAATTTCGAGTAATTTCAACTACAGAACGCAGTCATCTTCAGGGTATAAACTGATAACTGAAAAGAGCATGCCATGATGGAATTTTAGGCATTTATAGATGTGAGTGATGAATATGCATAAAGGTATATTTATAAATGCTTTCAATTTTAAAATGCTTCAATTAATTTGCATTTATTGTTACTAAACAAATGTAATTACATTTGTAAATGAATTTATGTTTTCCTCACGAAGCTATCCTCAGGGAACACAAATATTAGGTCATGTTTAATTAATTATAAGTTAGACAAATAGTCCGGCAACCAGAAATTAATTAATTAATTGTCATTAATTTTTTTTCATAAAATGTAATAACTTGGCATTCCCTTACTTTTGAAATGTTTACATTGAGTGCACGCATTTTTTCACAATTGCATCAGTTATGGCTTTCCTATTTTCATTTGTATTTCGATAACAGTATCAGTGTAAAAAAGAAGCAACGAACCAATGGAAGCATGATTACATTATAGTTTAATTGAGAATGTCAATATGGTCCTGTTTCCACAAAACGGACCATGCACTTTTTTACATGCAGGATTTTTACAGTTTTTATCATCGTTGTGTTGTCACTAAACCAATTTTAGATAGATGAAGATTGCGACTACACAATTCAAAAGTCTTTGTCATTCAGTAACTCGTCCGAAACGTTTAGCCTTGGTTCATCAGGCCAAGAGAGCCGATAGTGTAGGCCTAATCACTGCGGTATTTTCACTTTCACATAGAAGCTTTATAACCTATTTCGAACACGAATACTTACTATCGCTTTAATGGTTGATGGTACAATAATAGAATTACTAAATCCTGTACAAATTATAACTAACAACCGATGGAGAGAAATATTTATAGATCAGCTTACCTATTAACACTGCGCACTCGGAAGTCGTAATATATGTGTTATTTGTTGGGAGATTTATTGAAGAAAGCCAATCTAAGAGATCCTCGAAATCGGTGATATCATCCTTGGGAATTCGAATTATCAAGTTTCCATTCTTGTGTTCTCTCCTTCCATGCGAGCCGTTGCCGTTGATGCGTTTTCCACAAAAAGTTTGGTTTGGTTGATGAAGATGCCGAGGTATAGTAAGATGGAAAGTTGTTGAAAACACTGGGAACTGTCGAAGATTTGAGTTGCAATAGTTTCAATTCTTTTCTGAAACACTTAGATGATCTTGACTTGTTTTCTTGTCTTGATCAAATCATTTTCGAGGAAGTGCAGAGAACAAATTCGCGAAGACAAGGTTGGAAGGAAGACGCTTCTTTGGCCAAAATTATCGACATCCTCTCGTTTAATTGCTCTTTGTCTTATCCATTTGTCGCGAAGAGTCTGGTCATGAGAAAATGCAAAAAACGAAATATGCACATTCGTTGAGTTATCTGATGTGCTTTTGTGCACTTGCTGTTTATTATCGTAGGACGTAGACTGATCTGCAGGGCGCGCTGCTTTCCCAGTAAGGCGCACGCATAATATGTTTTGAGACAAGCTAACCAACTTGATGCTATAGCAACGCATCGATCAATCAGATGACGCTTGCCTCACATATTTGCATGCGATTCGGCAGATCACTGTGAGGCCGAAACAGTTGGCAGTATTATGATTGCGTGTGCATAAACTGTTGTGCTGTCCTGTATGAAAGTTCCCGTGAACAGCAGCTCAACGAATTGCCTATGAATTGCGCTTTGCGCTATCGAACAATGAAATCAATCAGTCCTGAGTCTGTATACAGTGCGGACTATTCGTGAAAATTTATGACTTGCATATCCGGTGCTCTAGATATCTCACAATGGCTAGAAATAGAAGGTTGGAAGAAGCCCTTTCAAAAGGAATTACCCTTATTCACGGTCGTTCGGAGATAGCGAAAATAAACAGATAAATGGCTACTTAAAACAACGCAACAATGTGTTCTCAGCAGGGTTTTCAACCTTCAAAAGAATTTTTTTCTTTAGTTTGCTTTCTCGTAGCGTTTGAGTGGGCTACTAGCAACATTTTCTGCGCTGCAGTAAAGAATGTGCAACAGATTAATGCACCGATTAAAATCGGACTGTTTTAATGTAGGATTGTATACACACATCTAATACATTAACATGCGTTTTTCTTCTTGTCAGGATGTTCTGTGAATTTCCATGTAATTCTATCTACATTTTGAATCACTCAAAAAGAAAATACAATTAACGGAGACAGAACTGTTGACCCATATCTGCCGCGATATGTAGACATGTATTGATATCTTAACTTACCACATGCTGCCGGAAATCTGGTATGAGGAATTCTGTAATCCTTTTTGCAAGAGGTTGTCTTTTTGTCTTTCATCTGTGCCACTTGCAAAGAAGCAGAATGTGCTGAATATGCTCCTCGAGCGCAGCAGGAGTCCTTCTGTTGTAAATCACAGCAGTGTTTAAGTTAAATAGATCATACGAATTGGAGTGGACGAGATTTGCTAATTGGTCCAATCAGAGCTACTGTCGGCATATAGGGAGAACATGCCGACACTTCCCGATCCTCTAATCATCATGTCGGCGCAGCCGTCACTTAGCCGATGGGTGCCGCCAACTCCTCTGTCGGCATTCACTCGGTGCGCCGACACGGTTGACAGCCGACACTGCCCGACTATTTGACGAGGCATCGCCGACGATTTTTTTTCACCGGGATGTTCCCGCCTTCTCTACTCCGAGATGACTACACAATTTCTCGAGCGTCAATTCCATTGTACGAAATTGACGCTCGAGAGTCTGGGCCTCAAAAATTCTGTAAGCACCGGGGCCTGGCCCGGGCCGTCATTTATTATGTGCGAAATGATAAATATCTTCCTTGATCACTTGATCACTTGATGGCTTATCAACTTGGTTCTTCAACAATGATATGAAATAGATGGAGGCATACGACGGATTACGTCGCGATGTTGATGAAGGGGCGTATGAGCAAAATTTGACTTTTTGAGATAAAACTTATCCGGCGGTTTTCCGTGTCGCTCTTTTCAATGGTGACATTTTCAAGACTCGAATCTGAAGTGTTATGAGTTTCAGAAACATGGGGAGAGCGTATGATCCCAAACTGTATGAATTGTAATTTTGCGAAGAGGCGCAAACTCATACGCCTCTTCGTCAGCATAAAAATGAGAAATTTGTAATAATTCTCTATTTTACAAACAGACGTACAACTTACACGCCCATTCGTAGAATAAAATTTTCTCTCCTTAACAGTATAACTGGAATTTATTTGGGCGTATCTTTACATCGATGACAATTTTGGCTTTGCTTAGTACAATTGATAAAACGTTTGAAGAGGCTTTAATGGGTTGGTCATTGAGTTATATTTGTAGGAATCTAGCCGCTTCAGCTCAATTTGTGTTTTCGACCCTACTTTCGCGATTCGTCGTATTGTATTTTCTTAGGTGTAACATGCGGTGCCCAAGCAATGCCTAAATTTGATGTCGTCTTCGAGTTCGACTCGGTGCGTCAGTATCGGTAGTGTTGTTCATTGCTTCGAAAGTAGTCTAGGTGTTAGGATTTTGTATTTCATTGTTGATGGCTGCCTACGTTAATTGATGTGAGTTTCCTATAAAGCGTTGTCTAGTTTGGGGTACGTTCAGGTTCAAAAATTCATGCTGACTTCCAATCAGATATTCGTTTATATGTAGGCGAACTATTCTATATTCTTTGTTGAATACAAGCCACAAACATAAGTCAATGCACACTCCTTATGTAGCTAATTGACCTGATGTAGAAATGATATAGAGGTATGTATTCACCGTTCAGTATATTCGTAAACTCATCATGGTTAGTAGGGAAGTTAGGTAAGACTGACGACTTGTCTTGCGATTAGTATATGCATGTACATGTAGTGCTGTACTTAAGTTCGAAAAGTAATTAAAGCGTCCCTGACATATTTCAATATACATACAATACCTTCAGCCTTCTTTTCCAGATAAGGTAGAGTCTGGTCTTCCAAAATAGTTTAGATATCAAAATATTGCTGAAGTAGTCCTTTGCCAAACCGTTGCCTTGATTCAAGTGTTTGATGCATCATCTTGAACAGTTACTGCTGATAGGTCTATTACACATGCAAGCCGCTTAGCGTTTTTACCCGTGTTAAATTTCAATTTTTCTCTCGCCACTGCGTAGGCCTGCCTTCACTCGCAGTGAATGTTTTGTTTGCAAAAAAATAACACTGAACTACACGTATCCCTGAATAGGCATTCCTATTTCTCCTTTCATTTGAAGTCATTATGGCATTAACTATTATTTCTTGTTACCGAATATTACATTCCACATCGACATTTACTATCGTACCGTCATCTAGGCCTACTTTATATCGTCATTGTATGCAATACGCTGCACAACAAATGATGATTTAAACTGAGTGCACATTCTGAAAATTTCATAAAATTGTGGAACTTTAGATGAGGCAGAATAGTCTAAAAGTCAGGCTTGCCGTTGGGATTGGGATTCCAATTGGGATCCCAATAGCTATTGGGATTGGGTTGGGATTGGGCTACCAAAAATCCACCCTAATCCCAATAGATCCCAATAGGCCATCTCCCAACAAAATGTGCATGTATCGTTGACATTAGTCAGCATGTTGCAAATGTTTTCGATTTGTACAGAGCAGTTCATTTTTCTGTGTCTCCAGTCTGACTTTGCCTCTCTCGAATTCGAGCATTGAGAGCTCTTAGTGTGATATACACAAATTTTAATCTTTAACCCTACTCTATGCTTTAACTTCCCTAGTTGCTAAAATAGTGCTGCTTAAAAAGGTAACAGCTATGCAATAGTATAGGCTTATGCAATTCGCCTGTGCGTTGTCATGCGCTTCACCGCTTCTGCAATTAAGCTATACATTCTAAGCTATTCAAGCCTATTTAACCGTATAATCCGCTGTCTACTGCCTGTTGCCTACTGTACGTGTGAGACCGTGCAGCGGGCTGTTTATTAACACCGCATTTCCTATATAGTCTTAATTAGTACCAAGTGTGTTTATAGTTCATGCATACATATTTGATATACACGTAGACCCCTATAAGCTCTTGGGTGAAGGCAGTCTCGGTGCAAAATCTAGCCATACAATGCGCCTATTATGCATCATTGTTTAAAATCAATTAAAGCCCCTATTACTATTAAGGCCAGTCTAGTCCTGGGCCTACGACCGTGGACTTCGTCAAATTAAAAAGGTATCACATTTATCGCGGTAGCGTCTTATGATTGTGTGCATATGGCACATATTGTTTGTATGCACCAATTATACTGTATATATGTTGAATGACAAAACTAGGCATTTGCGATGATTTTTCTCTTTTGTCAAACGAAGTGTCGTTGCTGTATTAGCACGGCACTCAGAGACGCGATTCATTTCTCTCTTTTTTTGTTTGCCTTCATTCAATTCGATTCGGACCACTATGTCAGTACAAGCTTCAGAAATGTCCTTTATTTCATTGCCCACTGGTCTAGACTTTCGCATAACTTCCACCAACCCTGTTAAGTTTCTGTGAAAAGATTTGATCATACTTTCGTCGAGACATAAATGATCTCCAAGGCATATGGATTTTTGAAAGCTTTTATTCACTGACTCAAAGCCCACAATTTTCTTGTCCGAGTCATCTGGACTTAAAAACTAATGTAAGAACGTGTATCACATGAAATTAGTCAATGTAGGCATTGAACAGGCATGTGATACGCGGCAATTTAGATGTTTATGAAAAGTGCTGAATTTTTTTTGACACTTTTCATTTTGACAAATATTGAATCTTGTATGATTCGATATTTAATGTTTATTGTCAAAATGAAAAGTGTCTCACAATGAAATGAAAACTCACAGTGATCTCAGAAAATCATAGCGTATCTGCTTGGAGCATCAAATTTCTAAAAATTATCTACTTTAAGTATATATGATATTCAGAAACATGACGCTTTTTTGCCATGTTTCTTCAAACATTTTGAAATTATTGCAGTGACCAATGCGTCAGAGGAACTTGTGACATGTCCCTTATTGTGACATAGCATATATTCAAAACGTAATGCAAGCAGAACTTTCACGTTAATAACAGGAATGCTTTTAATTAAAAGTACTTAAAATTAAGCACTTCTTAGTTGATATTTGTCTTCATGTCACCGTGTTACGAACAAACATATTGAAATCTTTTACATTTCATCATCAGGGAATTCACCTCAGCTACATTTCTGTGAAATATCTTCACCTTGGGAACGTTAGTTTGCAAAATATAAGGATTTTAGTATTTTATGCATTAAAAGAATTGCTTAGCTTTTCTTCCAATGAATAGCTTGCAGTGACTTAATGGAGCTACAAAGCTGAATATGATATGATTACAACTTTGTGTATCATTTGTCACATTTCCTGGGTAAAATACAGAGCACTGCATTGAAGGTTTTCTCACATATTGAAAGACTTGAATTTGTCAAAAAGTGCTAAATTTTAGGCACTCTTGCCATCAAATTATCAAAAGAATGAGCATGCAACGCTCTGCTTGTAAGTTTTGTGTGTTGCGTGTGGAAATTCACAACTACATGCATAATCAGCCGGTAATGATTTATCTACATGACAAATGTAGGAAATATATATATAAGTAATGTGGCACGAAGAAAATAGCGTTTCAATTTAATCCTTCTTAATTAGTGTTAAGTACTAAAATGGAAAAAATTTTTGAATCATAACTTTTCACATAAGATCAATGAAACATTGCTTGCTACCTTCAATCACTTTTACAGAAACATTGTACATTGTCATTACTAGATGAACCAAGCATTAATAAGAAACGATAAAGTCGATGAGAAGACAAAATAGTAAATGCCCATGTAATCCCAAGTCGGTGCCTATGTTGCCCTTTGGATATGTTGATGCTTTTTACAAAATTGCTCTTGATTTTTTTTTGGAAATTTCAGGGCATAATTATTATGTGCCCAGTATGTCTTCCATAAGATATAGAAATCTTAAAGTTAAAACAAACGATAGAAGTACAACACATTTAGGGCCTAGAATTTTCGTGTAAAACACACAGCTGTCTGTCAATAGTAGGCCTAGCTGTCCTGTGAATATTCCGTGGAATTTCTTCAAAACTGCAAACTTGGGGACACACATTGCACATTGGGGATTTAATTACTACTGAGTTGCTACTCTACTTTACATGTTTATTCCAAAGTTTGTTTAACTCTATGACGTGATATTTCCTGACTTCATAAAGTAGTAATGAATACACAAATTCATAAGCTAACTAAATGTAAACACATATTTGGCTTCAATTTTATCTAATCTTTAAATTCATTATTGCTGGTAATTACGGATAGAAATGTTTCTGTTGCGAAAAACATAGTACCATACCTCATGAAAAGAGTACAATGTCTACACATAGCCTACGGGCTGTTGAGCCAGAAAGGGCTATAGCGGTATTGTATTAACATCAAATACACACACAAATAACTTGATCTTTTTCAACGCCGTTCTTCGCGGGCCTGTGGTGAATCGTCATCCGCTTGAAGGCTTCAGAAAAATGTCCACACACAAGCGGCTTTCCTCTACATAGCAGTCATGCTATCAAAGCTCCCTACATTTTTAACATGGGTTAATATCTGAAGTAATTAAAAATTATCTTAAAATTGTTGCGGACATTCATCTGCAAACTAAAATATCTAAGCATGATATAGTGCGTGATAGAACATGTTCATAATTGAGAAAGCATGGTGCAATGTATTCTGCAATTACGGATGTGCTGATGATGCTGCATCTTGTCATATCATTCACGTGCAATTTGTATGCTGTTTGTAGGCCTACATCAAAGTCATGAACGTGACGTTTTCAAGATAAATGGCGCATAATTACAATTCTCAACATAGTTTTCCACCTGGGCAGCCAGTAGACATCATACTTGTTAATTTTTTGAATTTGAGATTAAGATATTTAACATCAATGTGGTTTAATGTGATTTAAGAGCTAAATGGGATTACTCTTGACTTTCAAAAGATCAGTAATTGAAATCAATGCGGCTTTAGAAGAAATATATCGACATAGTGAGAGATATCAGATTTTTTGAGTCATCACCTTCACTGCGCTCATATAAACTTAAAGCAATATCTATCCTTTTTCAAAATACTCTATTGATGTCAATCAGGGCTCGGTCTTTGGACATTATTGTTTCTTAACAATTTTAAAATGATTGACGAATACCTGAATAATGAATTTTGCTATTTGCTATTCCATCAAATCGTCCGCAACTATCCGTGAGATGTTGACCTACCTTTACACGACGGCATCAAGTGTTGTGAGTCGCTCTGATCTCGAACTAAGTGCAAAATCATCTCATTTGGTTTCTCAGTTGTCATGTATAATATACATGTAATTGACCTACATTTACTGTTTAGGACTGGTATTAGAAATAGAAAGGAATATAAAAGACCTTCATGATATCACCTCACCTCTCAGTTTCAAAGAACATGTTTTCCACCGCTTGCGAGCTGTAGGCCTGACTGCATGCTTGGGCTCGTTAATCGAGTGTTCCTAATTCGTGACATGATTTTTTTGGTGATCGTCGATCTGTTTAAAATTGCATCCGTCTCATCATCCTTTCGGGTCCATATCAATTGTTTTTAATCAAGGAAATTTGTAAAATATAGCTGCGTTTTATCCATTATTTAACAGCTCCACAGCTCTCGCCGTCTAAGATGTCAGAATATTTTGTTGTAGCCTACTGAAACATGTAGTCCGGCAGCCAGATCGAGTTTCTGCAGGGAACAAGGCCGAAAGTGAGACTTTCACAGAATGATGTACACCCTATGCCTGTTACGAATCGGCACATCTGCCGAGTTCTAGTGAGTTCCTCTTCTTGTCAGACAAGATCAAAGAAAAACATGTGTAAATTCAATGGGACGCAGATTGCAGTTTTTGGTTAAAATGGAATTTTCTTTGTTTTCTCTGATTAAACGAAAAGTACTAAGCCCAGAGTTGTAATTTTTGACATGGAATGTCTTCAGGTTATTTCCTATGATGTGCATGTGCTTTTATCATGCATCTAATCGGCATTGTATGTGAGAATGTGGTTGAATGTGGATAAAGTTGCTCAAAATGGTTATGTTTGCCGACATTAAGAGGCTCGCCAAATCTAAATGCGTTTAGCTATATAGACAGAGATGCATGAAAATGAAAGAAAATGACTTGAATACATTCCATGCCAAAAATTATGACTCTGGGCTTAGTACTTTTCGGTTAACTGGAGAAACCATACATAATTTCATTTTAGCCAAAACCTGCAATCTGCGTCCCATTGGATTTACATGTGCTTTTCTTTGATTTTATCTTACAAGAAGAGGAACTCACTAGAACTTGGCAGACGCGCGAATTCGTAGTAGGCATAGGGTGTACATCATTTTGTGAAAGTCTCATTTTCGGCCTCGTTCCCTGCAGAAACTCGATCTAGCTGTCGGACTAATGAGCGGTCTGGTCGACTCCATATTCTGGCAAGGGTAATTTCACGTAAGCGGGACACTTCAGTGAAAATTTGAAATATGTTCAAACTTAATAAAATTCATCACGCATATGCATATACCGTTTTGAAGTGTGCGCATTATACAGACGCAATCTGCGTTTGAAATTCTGTTTCGACCGTGATCATCACCGTCGTAACAAGATTTTGGTTTTTCAAGTACTAAGTTTCCAACTATTTATGAATAATCACAGCCAAAAGAGAACGCACACAAACACTTTTGGGCTAACAAATCTCTAACACTATCACTCACCCATTGACATTTGCTCATCACGAACAACTCACTATCCTAACACTGTTTCTGTGCGGTCGCCCCAGAGATGTTTAAGAAAATATTACAACGGCACAATAATTGGCATTTCGACTTTTGCTTCCGTCTGCTTCCCCTGGGCAGGGATTCTTCTGAGCATAAGATTCGCTACAACTGAAGCACAAGTTCTCAGAACTGAAAAAAACACTGAAAGTGCGACGATTTGATTCCATCAAAACCATCCATCAAAGTTCCCAGCAAGAACTTCGCACCATCTTAAAAGAGGCATACGAGACCGTTTTCCAGAACTGGAAACAACGCTGAGAACGCTATATGAGCAGTCATGGCGAATATTTTAAAGGCAACAGGGTTAAAAAAACTTGTTATCTTTTTAATTATATGTTTGGATTAAGAGTTCGTCTGCTTTTTGAACAGACTTTGCATGATAGAAGACGATGAAGCAACATTGAAAAATGATCAAATGTAATTCGAGAAGCTATTCAAAAGCTAGTGGCTTCTTTGAAATTAAAAATCTATCATTTCAAGTGTTAAATGGAAAAGCATCGGACTATTAGAATACCGACAATTTATCGATTTTTTCATCATATTGCTCATTAAATCATTTCATAAAATTGTACTCTTACATTGGATAAACAAATTGCAATTTCAGTTTTGAAGACACAATCGCACAATACAATTTTTACTAATTTATTACCTACTAAATTTCTAATTGTAATAGAAGTCCTCATGAAAAAGTCACGATATTATTCGTGCTTTCTTGGCTGAAATCTCAAATTTCTAATTAAATTTTCACCGGCATGATTTTGTGAGTCACTAAATTCATGTTTCATTTCTTGGATCTGAATAGTGATGTGGACCCATTTACATGTTTTTAAGTTAATTGAAATCATTGTCTTTGATTCTGTGATTTTGCTTTACCAGGGGCAGGTTGCTTATGAAATAATCACGCTAAAGAAGATTCTCTTGAGGTTGAGCATGAAAGCAATAGCAGGTCATCGAGTTGCTATTTTAACAAACATTACCTCTCCAATGCTGTCATGACACTGATAATCTGTAAAATACCATCATTCCTTCTGCATTGCTATCATGATCACTCAATTCCATGGCAATTTCTTCAAAACTGAAAAAAATTCCATATCTCACATTTGCCTGCTATATCCCGTCGAGTTCATTTAATAAAATTGAAAGTGTATACACATTGGGGATTTAATAAATGCGGAGCTACCACTCTACCTAATATACTAATATACCTAGTACTCTATGTTTGTATGGTTAGGCACGTAAACAAGGTCATGAACCGCTGCAATAGATGCATAATATAATACAGTATAAAACTTGTTGCATTGTGTACATGTATATAACAACTATGTAAAGGATCGTCTATCTTCACATAATCAATTTCTTGAGTTGTAACTTATGCGATCAAATTCCTCTGAAAATTCCCCATCTTCAGAGCAAGCTTCGTAGCTTACAATATAGCAGTGTGGCTTACGTGTGACCATGAATCCACTCCAACTTGAGGAAGATGAAAGATATCAACCTGTAGATAAGCCACCACACTGGATTGGATGGCATTTTTTAACATGAATGGTGCGAATTTTGGGCATATTACTTAGCTTGGTCATTGACTTGGATTCAAAATATCAACGAATACCATGGAGTAAGTATATTAGGTAGAGTGGTAGCTCCGCATTTATTAAATCCCCAATGTGTATACACTTTCGATTTTATTAAATGAACTCGACGGGATATAGTAGGCAATTGTTAGCAAATGTGAGATATGGAATTTTTTTCAGTTTTGAAGAAATTGCCATGGAATTGAGTGATCATTATAGTAATGCAGAAGGAGTGATGGTATTTTACAGATTATCAGCATCATGGCAGCCCTGGAGATTTAATGTTTGTTAAAATAGCAATTCGATCTGTTCCTTTTACTTTCATGCTTACTGTTGCGTTGTCCCCAGAAGTCCCTCTTGTCCCAAGCAAGTATATTTTGCAACTGAATACAAATACAAATTTAAACTCTCTACATCGTTCAAGAGGAAAATCATGTAGCCATTTAAGTGCATATACATAGAGATGAGTTACTGCTCAACTCCACAAAAACATACATAGAATGTGCTATAGCTACTTGCCCATACATGCACATAGCTATGTTGATGAGTAAGGAAAATAAGATAAGGCACAAATAAGTCATCACTCATAACATCTCCCCCTCTCGGCGAGATGTTCGAAATCGGGATATCTCCTCACTGGTCTCCTGACCTTGCTCGACCTTCGCAGACTCCCTTCGTCACTTCCTCGATCTTGTACCACATTGTCACTTGTACCACGTTCTTCTTCTTCCGTTGGGGCCGCTCTGATCTGCGCATCATGTGCTACTACCGATCTTCCATCAGGATGCGCTACAAGGCTTGTTGTTGGTCCTTGTCTAAACATATACCTCACCATGCAGGTACCTGACTGTGCATGTGGCTTATACAGAAGTCTTTGCAAAGGCTTAAAATGACTTATTAGTGGACATCGTAAAGTCCTCCCGAACATCAATTCAGACGGAGTCTTGCCACCTCTTACTGAGGTGTTGTGATGTACTAATAAAAGTCTATTCACGTATGCGTCCAATGAATTCTTTGCTGGGTTAAAGCATTTTAGAGCATCCTTTATAACTCTGACCATTCGTTCGGCCAACCCATTAGATTGGGGTCTATATTCAGGAGTGTGTAGAATGCGACTGCCAATTCTATTAATCCAACCATGGAACTCGTTGTTCGAAAATTCCGGAGCATTGTCACTTACAATGACATGAGGTATCCCAAATCTTGCGAAGATGGCTCTTAAGTTATTGATAACTGTTTGAGTAGTTCTATTCGGATATATGATGGCTTCCAACCATCCAGTGAAAGAATCTGCAATAATCAAAATATTACCAGTTAACCAATGGTACGCCCAATCAATGTGTATTCTATGCCAGGGCTGGACTTCTTTTGGCCATTTATGAGTGGTATCAGGACTTTTAAACTTCGCTTTTGAGCATTCTTGGCATCCTTTGATGTAATCTTCGATATGCGTATACATCCCGGGCCAATAAAATTCTTGTTGGATGATCTTTGCTGTTGCATGCATACCATTATGCGTTTGATGAGCGATCTTTGTGATTTGTGAATAAAGAGATTGAGGAGGAATAACTTTTGAACCTCTTCGTATGATTCCATTGTCCACAGTAAGCTGCAATGCAATCTCCTTAAAGGGTTTTTCCCTCGCACTAATAAAAGACCAATCGCCATTGACAATTCGCTGTTTAATGTTATTAAGAAATCTATCGTGTGTATATTCATCTTTTATAGTTTCCAAAGGTATACATGGTTCAGAAAAATGAACTGTAGGAACTTTTGTGTCATCATCTACATGAATTCTAGAAAGATAATCAGCAATCGTATTATTCTGTCCAGGAATGTATGTTATGTCGAAGTCAAAGCTCATCATTTTAAGAGAAAACCGCAGTAATCTAGGAGAAATCTCAGTCTTCAAGGCTTGATTAGGAGCAAAGATGTGGACTAACGGCTTATGATCAGTCTGTATTTTGAATCGTTTACCTAGTAAAAAATGTTGCAATCTGTAACAGCACCAAGTAACTGCCAAAGCTTCACGTTCGATATTACTATAATTTCTTTCTGCTGTGGAAAGTTTTCTAGAAATATACAAATTCGGATGTCCGTCTTGTGACAAAACACCACCAACTGAAGAACACGAAGCATCTACTGTAAGAACGGATTCTTTTGACAGAGAGAATGGTTGTAACACAGGAGAAGATACTAATTTCTTTTTAAGAATAAGAAAATTTCTTTCACAAATGTCATTCCATTTTATATTCTTCTTATCGTTTTTATCTATGGCTTCATGTAGAGGTGCGCATATTTCAGCAAATTTATCTATGAATCTCCCGTAATAATTAGCTAAGCCAAGGAAACTCATAAGGTCTTTGCTTGTTTTAGGTTTCTGAGCATCTTCAATCTTAGTTACTAATGAACGATCAGGTTTAATGCCTTCTCTACTAAAAATGAATCCAAGAAATTTCAACGATTGAGATGACTCAATACATTTTTCACTATTTAGAGTAACTTGATGATCTTTTAACCGTCTACGTACTTGTTTAAGTCGGCGTCTTAATTGTCCTTCTGACTCGGCACAAATCATTATATCATCTTGATATATAACCACACCAATAATGCCTTTTAAAATTTGTTCTAGACAACGCTGGAAAATTGAACTTGCATTTTTCATACCCATTATTAATCTATTCACAGTTTAAAGTCCTTTATGAGTATTAATCACGGAAAATTGTTTCGATTCCTCATCCAAAGCTATCTGCCAATATGCAGATTTAAGGTCAATCTTAGCGAAATATGCTGAGTTACCTATTTTCGTGAAAATATTCTCAATAGAAGGTAAAGGGTAGGAATCGGATTGAATATGTTTATTTAGTGTTGCTTTAAAGTCAACGTTAAAGTCACGCCCCGAATGGGGGCGTGGGTTCGGATCCCACTTCTGACACCATTGTTGCGTTGTCCCCAGAAGTCCCTCTTGTCCCAAGCAAGTATATTTTGCAACTGAATACAAATACAAATTTAAACTCTCTACATCGTTCAAGAGGAAAATCATGTAGCCATTTAAGTGCATATACATAGAGATGAGTTACTGCTCAACTCCACAAAAACATACATAGAATGTGCTATAGCTACTTGCCCATACATGCACATAGCTATGTTGATGAGTAAGGAAAATAAGATAAGGCACAAATAAGTCATCACTCATAACACTTACTTTCTTCAAGAGCATCTTCTTAAACGTGATCATATCACAGGCAACCACAGCTGCCACTGGCAAAGCAAAATCACAGAATCAAAGACAATAATTACAATTAACTTTGAAAGATGTAAATGGGTCCGCATCACTATTCACATCCAAGAAATGAAACATAAATTTAGTGAATCACAAAATCATGCCGGTGAAAATTTAATTAGAAATTTGAGATTTCAGACAAGAAAGCACGAATACAATCGTGACTTTTTCATGAGGACTTCTATTACAATACGGATCATGAAATTCCCTTGATAGTCTGCTTAATTTCCGCTTAGTTAAGAGGCTTATTAGTAAATATTCATTCCTTTTGATCCTTTTGATCTTTTTTAAAACTGCTCAAATAATTTTTTGGAACACGGGAACGTGATCTCCGCAAAAACTGAATCTTTTCATATAAAAATTTTCACTGTATACAGGTACTTTTTGAGTTGACACTCTACCTATAAATCCCTACTCTATGACGAATACAATGATGTACTTTTTCCTTGTCAGTGGGAAGCTTGTTCTCGTTTGTACATTTCGTAGCTCCAGAGGGTGTTTGGTGGTCGGCTTTGTGTCAGGTGCACAGACTGTTCGAGTCATGTGACTATAGGTTACTCCAATTTCCAACTCCAATTGTGCATCAAGGATAATTTCTTCGACGTGATGGATATTCAAAGGAATTGCAATCCCTTTAAAAGTTCTACCGTGCCTTACAAACTATTCTGAAGTATCCTTCGAATCAGTGGCGTCGCGTGCTCCCAGACCATAGGCCTTCGCTCCAAAGTGTATTCCTATATTTCTGCAGCAGACAACATGAACTGCATAAAATAATTAATTTGACACTGTCTTAATTTCAGTGAATTGTCAAATACTTGTACAAGTACATGAAGATTCAAATCATGCTGGCATCCATTACTACAGAATGAAATGAAATGATGTGAGAAATAGATACTGATATTTAAATGAAAGGTTCACTGAACTCCTTAGACTACCCAATGTTGACTATTCTGCATGTAAATTGTGATTCACTATGAGTCCTATGTGACAGCTTCATAAGCATACAATCCTAACCTGACTGTTCGTCAACGCGAACCTTATTTTCCCAAAATTTTAAACGTCAAATGACAATGAAAATGTGATGTTGACTTCTCACATGACGCTTGATTACCTTGGTGAGATTACTATAGAGAACATTCACTCTCGTGGAAGCTCTCGCCAACGCAAGACCCTGTTGTGCCAACGCAGACCCTGTCAATCACTTACATGTTTCAAATTTAGGGCTGCTAAAATGTTTTTTTCGCTCCTCCTGATATTTTATCCCTTGAGAGTGGCTTAGTTTTTATTTCAATGCCATGAACTTCGTGTACGATGGCTAGAGTTTTCTGCATAATCCCTCGGACGACTGGCCGGTGCAGGAAATAACCACTGTTGGATTCGTCGCCATAAACATAATATCAGAATATGTCTTGAATCATTATCTCTGACTGAATCACTTCATAGCTATCTCCTTTCTGCGGCTTCTAACCTTCCGATCTGACATTAAGCCATTGGTGAACGCAGACACGACGATTCAACGCGTCATCATCTTCTCGAATAGGGAAAATTTGCGTCTCTCTCTATCTGAATCTAAGAATTTATAAATAGATCTTTTCTTACATTGTTGCAATGTAATTGCTTCTTCGTTTATATCGGGAGAAGACAAGCTAAGCGCACACGCTCCACATATCGCACAAGCACACAAATCTCTGTGATTTGCTGTGAACACATCCCCAGCGCATTGCTTGAAGATCCCTGCACTTAACAGCTGAGCGCTGGCGCTCGGAGCTTATTTGAGAGTAGTGACTTGAAACTGTAAAGTGTATGTAAAGGTGTAAACGAAAAGATGCTCTCAAACACAAGAAATCAAAACTATTTGCACTTAAGTTTCATGAACGTAAATAATTATTTTTGGGTATGCGGCGAAGGCCTCGCAGGCACGGAGATGACGCCACTGCTTCGAATCTATTTGGTGCGTGCACCCCTCTGACTGTGCCGACAATTGCATAAATAGAACAAACAGAATATGCAATCGTGTCGGGTACCCATCAATACTGATCTAATAATTTAGTTTGATAACACACTCTTTCTAGTAATCGGTGGCTTAGCAAGAAAAGCGCGATTCCGCACATTATCTGTCTTCATAAAATTGACAAGGATTGACCACTGAAGACGGAATGACGGCATAAGTAGTGCACTCATAGTAATAATGACAAAAAAAGAATTGCTTACTTGCCTCATTGACTACATCAGTACAAAACATATCATTTTAGACGTATTTGATAATTTTCTTCTAAATGTAGATCATTTGATTTTTACTAGTAGAAGTTCGAAAAGCTGAAGCATAGATGTGTTCACCTGGGCGGACTATGAAGACTTGAGAAAACCGGCCAGGAAGAACACTACATAAGGCTTGTGCTCTTCGATTGAGATACTGTCATTTCACTCCTTGAAGCATGATGACATGACTGGCATTCCTTTGCTATGATCACACCACATTCTTTCACTAACGTGGACTTGCGCACTACATACCCAAGTTTCAAAGTTGTTTAGAAGCTGTAAAATTTAATGCCTCTTCTACAGGCACATGAGGGTATTTTCTATTTGTATTAAAATTTGTGTAGATTGAAAAATGACTTAAAAAATAAGAAGAGTTGACGACATTTTTTTCAAATTTTGTGATTTTGTTAGCGGTATTCTGGATTTCCATCCATAAACGTTAAAATGAATTTTGATCAACTGTTTTCGTTTTCTCGATCTTGAATTGTATAAGTCTGGAATTTGCATTTTATATCGTGTGGGCCATATAAGTCAACGGACAAACAAAGTATATTGTCTGTATATGTAATATCAACAGTATATGTAATCTCGCTTGTGATCATTATGTTTCAGCTTTATGCAATTTCTTGGAATATTCGTTCATAGTAAAGGAATTCTCAAAATAAGTCATGCCTTTTACGATTATTAATTGATACTTGATGCAGTAGAAGATGCTGTTAATTTCCTATCGGATTGAGACCCATACAAGACCTCGTTCATGACTGACGAGGATGTCCACTGATAATGCTGTTTCCAGAGATTTTTGAGGTGAACCATCGTCTATGAAAAGGATATGCCACTTGGAAAAATCTATGAAAATATGACTTGTGAATTCAGGCTTTTTCTGGATCATTTCATGAAATGATCCAGAAAAAGCCTGAGACTCAATCATATTGAAAATTCATGGCATCATCGAATACGTTGAGGTACCCATTCATGATCATAAAACCATGACATTTTTGAGAGCATCATTACTTTGTTTAAGTGGTCTACAGAAATTGTACGCGATGAACATGATTAACGATATTTCAAGTCGGTCACAATATTGATATTCACGCAGATTTAATCAGCAAATTTTTTTCCTACGTCTGAGACAAATTCTGTCAGTTTGTCACGATCTGTGTTGATAGCTTTGAAGCATGCAAATAGGACCTATAGCCATTTTGTCAGCACTGCAAAAGTATAAAATGGCAATCCTTAAAAATATAACAACCAAACACCTTAGAATGGTATAGAAAAATGCAAATCAGTATTTGCTATCAATTTAGGAGACCAAACTAAATACTTTATTTCAAGGGTGATCTTCCACATGAAAACATGTGATATGGAATTTCAAATGTGCACCTTGTTCTACAAGCTGTCGCACGTTATAGCGGCATTAAACTGTGTGCTTAAAAAGCCTGGAAAGCATTACACGAAGGAGATGCTTCGATCAGTAATCCATGTTGTCCAACAAAAATTCAATGTCATGATATATGAGCCCTTTTTCACAAGATACACTCAACAGAAACTAAACCCTTTGAAGAGAATTGCCCTTTGCAATTCTCTTCTGCTAGTGAAGAAAATCTCGTCCGCGAAACTTCATGAACAGATCAACCATCTCGCGATCGGTGGCTGTCAGAGACGCACACGGCGCATGTCAGATGAACTAATTTGACCCTTTGTTGGTCTTATTCGCATGTTAATATTGAACAACAAAAGTCAATAGATGTCTAATTAACAGATCTGTAAATGAAATCAATCAACTTGATCAAACTGGTCATGGTCTTGATTCTTGAGTTGATCATGGTGCGTCACATGACCAAAGAAGAAAGGTTGCGGGCAGTTGGGATGGCTGAAGCAGGGAGCTCTTGTAAAGCCGTTGTCCGTTTCTTTGGTCGAGCTCCGAAAACAATTCGTGAGCCTCTTGCAAAGTGGAGGAGAACTGGGGCTGTTCTTCATGGTAACTGTGGGAGAGTTCGACGGCAGACTACGCAAAGGGCCGACCGACGCCTAGCACGGGACAATCGAACTCTTCCGGCCACTCTACTCAGGTCAATGTGTGGTGAGAAGGGCCACCTCGCCCAGATTCTCAGCTCGGACACGATCAGGGCGCGTCTCCGAGAGTCTGGTTTGCGATCCAAATGGATGAGGAAGCGGTTGCAACTTAGCCCTGCCCACGTAGCAGCTAGGGAGCGATGGGCCATGTAACGAGCCCACTGGCGTATCCAGCAGTGGAGAAGGGTCGTCTTCAACGACGAGACTCGCTTCCGCCTTTTCAAAAGCGACGACAGAGTACGTGTTTGGAGAGGCCCCGGTCAAGCATTCCAGTCGGATTGTGTCCAGATATACGAATCACAAGGCATCTCCGTCCATGTCTTGGCTGGAATCACGTTGAACGGGAGGACGGAACTCGTTGTGCTGGACAAGAGCGTGTCGGGGGAGACCTATGCGGAGATACTGCAACAGCACTTTGTCCCCTTCGCCAATTCAAAGTTCGGTGGGCTGCAGCATTACATCTACAAGACGACAATGCGCCACCGCACTGAGAGGCTTCTGTTCGTGACCTGAAGGAGGAACTGGGCATCCGAACTCTCTGATGGTACTCACAGAAAACTAATGATATAATTTCTTGCATGAATCAGATAACGGAATCCTAAATTGTATGAATAATATGGAATAACATGATTTTAGCCGATAAACATTCATGAAGACATGTGCTACCTTCAGATGTTTTATTGAATTACTTAATCATAGCCTAATACATTTGATGTATTGACCTTTGTTGTTCAATATTAACATGCGAATAAGACCAACAAAGGGTCTAATTAGTTCATCTGACATGCGCCGTGTGCGTCTCTGACAGCCACCGATCGCGAGATGGTTGATCTGTTCATGAAGTTTCGCGGACGAGATTTTCTTCTCTAGCAGAAGAGAATTGCAAAGGGGGGGAGTTTTAGCCTCTGTTAAGTGTACCTTACTGTAAAATATCATGCTATTATTCCACAAGAATACACCTTATTTTCCTGAAGATAAGTTTCGATAAGTCATATTACCAAAAACTCACAAGAAATTGTGCAAATGCTTCATTTTTTTGCAGGCGATGTAAGATGCTTTGGCTGTTTGATAAGACGAAGCAAGATGTGTCGACTAGTGTGTACATAAGAATGAGTCATCGCACAATGTACCGGAAGTCATCGTTTTTGCCATGAATTCAGATTTGATGTTTTGATGAATAACGTTATCCTTAAACGTTTTCATATAAAAAGGATTATTACTAATCCTAATATCACTCTGAATTCAATTTCCATGGAGGTGATTGCGGCAACAACTGTTTGCAAATTAGGAAAACGGAATCGATGAACCCTCATTTGACCTTACATAGATATCATCAATCAGAATATAAGAGAGTACTGGAAATAATTCTTAGAAATATATTGTTTAATCGAGACATAAATGCATTGACACAAAAGAATAGATATTGCTGTCACACTAATGTAAATTTACAATTCTTCTCATGATTGCCAATATTTTCCAACATGATCACTTCCTTGCAGCCATCATGTCTGCAGTTCAGCGTCAGACTACCGAGAATTCTGTGAACAATATGAGGCAGTGGTTTCAATCCTTCCTCACACAGTGCCTTTCGATCAATGGGACAACGTGTTCGATGTTGTAGAGAGGAACGAATGCACAAATAACAAAACACATGTGAACAAGGAGTTTCTACAGGGTGGTTCATCACACACAAGCAGATAGAACAAATTAAGTCCCGTGGAATGTCACAGACAAAGCGATCGACATCAAAGCCGCGCCCATCGTTAGGTAAAGAGTCTAGATCTGAGTTCAATTTCCGTTTTGGTCTGAGACGTCGATATCTGTGGCTCTGAGATTCATTTGGAAGTGCAAGACCATCTGATGGAGGGCTGGCTGGGGGTGCAAAACCATCTGAATCTTCGGATGATTGAACCGCATGATTGTCGTTAGTCTGAACATCTTCAAATAGGAAGGGGAGCAAAGGTGCCTGATTGGTGGATGGAATAGATGAAGAAATGGTCTCCCCGGACACGGAAGAATTCAGAGAGAACACGGCTATCGTGGAGGGATCCGGAATAGGTGGAGGTTCAATAGGAATGCGTTCTGGAGGTGACACTGATATCAGCAAAGGTGCTGTGACGTTTTCTGTTGGTGGCATGAAAATTGAAGTAATCTCCTGGTCGAGTTCTTCGTGATACCTTGCATCCACTGCCTCCACAGAGGCACTGCTGTTCGGATTGCCTTCTGAACTCAGTGAAGAGCTCAGCACATCGAGAGGCACAAAACTGAGTTGTAGAGGGGACGGAAGCGGCGGTGGCAGAATTGCGGAACACCCTGCAGACGGAAAGAGAGTTGGTGGATTGATAAGAGGTGCCCGTGTAGGTTGAGTGGTAATTGGATGCATTACGATGGATTCTGTGAAGCAGAAATGATCTTCACATCTTTGATGATTCGCGTGGTTCAGCAAAGGACTTGTCTGCAGGTCTGTAACGGTTATCGGAAGGAGAGATTCATTCGCCATGTCGGAAGTGTTGTTGAAAACTGACGTTCTGTTGCTTATTTTTCACTTTATAACTAGTTGACAGCGAGACTGAGCGTGTGGAGCAGTTGACGTTGCAATACTGACGTACACACTGTTTAGATTAATCAAATGCGCTGGATTGCTATTTATAGCCGATTGCGTCTCGTGATCACGTTGTAAAGCGATCATGTCATAATGGTATGATGTTTGAATATTTTGAAGCGGAAAAAGAAAAATATGAATCTATGTGTTACTATTATCTCCAAAAATAGTAGCACAAAAGAAATTAGTTAATGCTTAGAGGGAAAATATTTGATTTCCATCATCGACTCGCTGACTGATTTACTGCACCGTTTTTCCACAACCGCAGTGAGGAAGAAGAGGGAGCTAGTTTGTGTCGTTGTTGAGAGATGTGAAATAGGCCGGCTGATGAATCCTAGTATCGGATGAAATGGTAGCTTATTCAAGTCTGTCCCCATTTTTCAACTGAGAATGTAACTCAATATTTGTCCTTATACCAAGGTCACGGCCATCCTAGAATGCACAAAGTGTGATAAATTCATCATACATTATTATGAGCTTTTATCTAGTTTGCAACATATTTTCTCCGATATTTTTTTCTGTCGTTTCTCATTAGCGCTCCTCATATTTTAAAAATACTGTGATATAGAAATGTAAACATCTAACACTTATATTTCATACACTATCTAGTCTGTTTTTGCAGCCAGTTTGCTTAATTATTTTTATGATTGCTCATCTGTGATCGCAAGGCAAGATTACTTTTATGAAAGTTTGAAATTGCTACTTTTCAGTAGGAGGACAATTATCATGACGACAGAGCATAGTGTTCACGTCCTTTTCGAGTAGGCCTACTGAAATGAGTAAAATAATGAGTGAAAGTAATGCATTCATGACAAAAGCAATCTGAATAGAAATCTGCATTCATGCAGCCTACCATAATTGGATTTTTCATGCTTTCAAAAAATGACTAGTGCAGTAAATGTCATAGATATTTATGACAGGTCACATTATGAAAATATTCAAATCATTGTCAGTGCGTCCAGTAATCATGAAACAAAGCGCCCATCATATCGTGTGCGAAATCAATTCAATAGAATTTGTTCCAAAGTACTGAGCAGGCTACGCGATGTCCGAAATATCTATGAAATCGCGTTGAAGTAGCCTGTATTGAAAACACAAGATCTTCAAAGTTGAAGGTATCCAATTCCATGAAGTTTCACATACAAATCGACGGTCCGCGTGAGAGTCAGTCCATGACTAGAAATAAGGATGAAAACCAAACTTTCTAGCTTGTGATTTGTAGCCGTGCTGTTTTGAACTGTTGGATCCTCATGAATAACACTTCATTATCAGCTGTTATTTTAACTCTAGTTCCAGTCACTTCTCACTTTTAAGATCTCATTCTAATATTAGGCATTCGTTTTGTCCATGCAGTACGAAGTAGTTCTCTATGAATTGCAAAGTTGTCCAGACAATGAAAAGTAGAAATTTTCGCACTTTATTTTACACAGAAATATTAACTTCTCAACACATGAAAAGAAATAAAACTATACCTTACACATCTATTTGCATCATTGCATGGCGCAGGCATTTTACAAATTCAAAGGCAACTGCTAGAGTTGTGCAAATTGCGGTAATTTATTTTCGGCGCTAAATTACCGTAAATTATTTTTTGACTGGCACTGAATGTATGTCGGGTCAAGTTTTGCATGAATCTGGAGGCATCTCCAGAAATACCGTATCATTTATATCGATTCCAGAGATTCTGTCTGGGCATATGTCATTGATATGCATGCAAAATTCATCACTGTATGTTATGTAATTTGTCAGTTATGGCAATCATCGATTTTGGATTTTGGCTTTATGAAGCATATTGGCTGCAAGCCTCTACTGCCATGTCACCTCACTCTCTCCTATGTAATGAATATCTTCTTCACTAACCATCTTTGTTAGCATATTTTTAGATATGTCCTGTGAACGGAATAGAAGCCCACTCCGCAACCGCGACTCATCTTCCATTTTATCGGATACAACCCCAGCCGCTGAAGCCGAACCACAAGACCCTGAAAGTGGACCGAAGTCCGATTCGTACACTGATTCCGAAACTAATGATGCCTCATTAGTAGTCGACTTGAGAGATTAGGTTCGTGAATGTCGACCAAAGCATTCGCATGTAACGAATTTACTCAGGGTTCTCAGCAGATACCACATGTGTCCACGTGATTATCCGACGTTGATGAATACGCCCCAGAATTTGATATTCAAGCAGGTAGAACCGGGACAATATTATCATTTTGGCCTTTTAAGTGGTATAGCACTAGGTGACATGTCATGCGTAATTCACTCGCAATTACGGAACACCCCAAACATCCATGGTTGGAGACATTCTATTCGTCTACGCGCGCACATACACGCTGCACTAAGAGTCAGAAATCACTGGATCTGATGCTGTTAAAACATGGGGAATCTTTATGAATACGCGCGGGCGAGCGTTAATAGTTGGCGCATCGTCTGCAGTTGTATGCGTTGCCGCTTGAACCGCTTGAACGGATGAACCGCTAAGCATGTTCTGTCTTCCCTGAGCATGAGATTGAGGTCATGTCACATTGTTTAGCCTCTGATACATGAAGACACATGTCTTTATAACAGGACTGCCGACAGATGTTGCAGCAATGTCACGCATAGCCATGGATGTTTAGGGTCATGTGTAAATACGCGTAGTTTACGCGTAAGCGTGGCATGTCACCCAGTGAGCTGAAGTATTAAGGAAGTCAGCATGCTCTTATTTGACTATTCATATTCATATCGATGGGGCAACTATTTTCAAGAACAACACACAATGTACATGACCCACTCTTTGTAAAGTGAGTGATTGAACTAGTAAGTCTTATCATATTTGATTCTCCAAACGGTAGCCTGCTAAGCAGAGACGTAAGTAGAAACGTAGGTAATGGTAGCGGTGGTAGGCTTACATATTCCACTGTTTACACACTCGTGTTTTCAGGCACATGTACGTGTATATTATTACCGAGCTTGTGGGCCATGATTCATTGGGTAGTAATGGCAATAGAAATCTAGGGATGATTTTAAGTGTTTGGCCATTCCTGGAGTAATGGTGTGTTTTTGTTAAATGAATTGCGTAATCGCTTTAACCAGGAAAATAAAATTCACTAGGGTTGTCCGACGTTTTCTTGGGTTTCTTCTGTTGAATTGTCTAGAGAGAGTTGAACCTCTCTCTAGACAATTCAACAGACGAAACCCAAGCAACTGCCAGAATAATTGCAAGAACAGCTTGTTTTCCGAATCAATGCCAAACAAAGAATACAGTGTACAATATCTCTTGTAACATATGCAATAAAGAATACATTGGACAGACCAAAAGGATATTACGAACAAGAATAGTAGAACACTGTACATCTAGTGATTCGCATGTAAAAAGACATTTTGTGGATGAACACAAAGAGGTCAAGCCAACAAATTTTAAATGGAAAATATTGAAAACAATTAAGAACAAAAATGCCCGACTGTCAGCAGAAGCCCATTTCATAAAAATATCGAACAATCTCATGAATGGCTGTGAGGGGATCAAGATAATGAACCTATAACATTGACAATAATCAGGATTCTTATGCATTTGTGATGACAATACAGTACATGTACATTATTTATTGCATTTATCCCTACTAGTATCAAAATTCCCATGAAATTTCTATTTTCATTGCATGATGTAGCCAGCATCAGATATCTTGTCTGAACATTTTTTCTATCCATGATTTTCCAACATAATTTTGACTTCTATGCATTTTCACTATAATCTTCACACTTCTGTATAATTTGCACCTTTTTCAAATTTTGACTTGTTCCAAGTTCGATATATAAGGCAATGTTAGCCATTGTGTAATTCGTCCTCGTAAAAGATATTCGAAACGTCGGACAACCCTAGTGGGTTTTATTCTCCTGGTTAAAGCGATTACGCAATTTATTTAACAAAAACACACAGAAATCTAGTGGTCCGTTGGAAGACAGATGTCACTGTGATTAACGTCCGTTTTAAGCCGGACAGTAATACAAATCTAAGATCGTCATGGAAAGCTTTGATTTTATTATAATGAATTGATATGGACTGGACTTAGGGTTGACACAAAATATTTCACGAAGTTTCCGCGAAGTTTATTTTTTCGCGTACAATGTTGTTCAATTTTTCATTTTTAACAACTGACTTTCAAACAGCCACAACTGATGATCTAGGCGGCAACATAGGAGGAATACCGGCAATAGATGGAGAGACTCATCTTTGTGCATGATTGTGCATGTGAAATGCTCAAATCGCTATAAGCTCTACGCATTTTGCGATTCCTGTAGGCCTACTTCTTGTAAATTTCGCAAGTAGCATTGATTGTGTAGTTTTTACAAATCATTCTCATAGTGGATTTAAGTCAACCGATTAATCTAACTTTTCTGAAATTCATGATACAGATGCGATTGCGATAAGTAGAAATTTGGTCGGCTATTTGAGCCAACAGATTAGACGACCGACTTGTAAAGGAATGTACAAAGTTACTTGTACAGGTACCGCTACGTAAGCCTACATAGATTGAAGCAAATTCTTAACAAGCATCAAGTATCAGCTCTTTGCTTACGAAACTGCAACGATTGTGCCATCGCATCATCTGTGGTAATGACTGTCTGATGATTATCTCGGTGATTTAGAAAATCGTCGAATCTGTAGAGCTCTAAGTGTGTCTCACGACGTGTGAAGTCCACATAACGATCTTCACCAGCTCGGACCTCGAAGATTGACATTCTCACGTCATCTTGAGATTCCGATCACCAGAACTCACCGGCGTGCGAGAGCACTCATTCCTCTTTGTATTAAGCTGCATAATTCATATGCATGTTGATTTTATACTCTCTTTTTTTGAACTACCAATGTTTTTCTTTTCATTACTTTTTATTTTATAATCTGCATGCGTATAACGGCCCTCTAATCAGCAATGTTCTATCTCTATTGTGCTTATGTTATCAATGCGTGCTTTTCATTTCTGTGTTACTGTGTGATTTTCATTCTGAATAAAGACACTATTATTATTTTTATTATCTAACGTCAACAGTACCATTAGATGATGATAGCATGTTTCTAGATCTTGGTAACATAAGTGGGCTTTTAATAATAAAATGACTGTTTAGCTGACACGAATAAGACTATGAAGGAATCACACATAGACCAGCAAATAAATTTCAATTATAACAAGACATAGCATCAGATATAAAGGCCTATTATGATTGATATGATGACATAGATGGATTCTACATACATATAAGGATATTACATATAATTGTTTTGATGAAAAGCTACAGCAATTCCGGTAATGCGCCTTCCAAATATGTGAGTCCTTCACTATAATACAGCCGACCAATCATAGCATACAGTGCACATCAAGACTAAGTTTTTAGTGTCACAGGTATCTCATAATTATGGAGATTCGACGATAATAGCCAGAATATTAGAATCGGTAATTTATCCAAGAATGACAGAAATGTTCAATTTGCTCTAAACCGATAACTGCACGCGTGTTTAAAGTGAAACTGGTCTTGAAATAGAGATAGAATTACAAGGAATCAGTTAAAAATAAAATGAAGAGTTAAAGCAAAGCAGAAGGAGCTTTTATTCCTGAAAAACAAAAATTACAAAATAAATTACCCGGTAATTTGAAAATATCTTGCCTGGTAAATTACCGTCGGGTAACTTACCGCACAACTCTAGCAACTGCTATTTCTATGGATTTCCTTATATTGTTGTATATAGTATTGAATACATGGCTATTCAAAGTACACGAGGAGCAAACTTCGAGAGTGGCCCACCCAGCACGAAAATTGTTCATGAAATCTAATGAAATTTAATGCGGATTCATGAGATTTTTATAAGAGCTCATGAAGTTATCATGATGCTCATGACATTCTCATAAGAAAGTACTTAATTCATGATGCTCTCATGATGCTTTGATGAGATTATAATGAGTGGCAATGGGAAGATTGATGAGGACAACATCTCATCATTCGTTCATGGGAAAATTATGAGTATGCAGCTTTTTGTGAAAAAAAGTTTATAAGTAGTAAGGCATACATGCTAGCCGCGAAAGGAAGGAGTCATGAGAAAGCTTATTCAATCGATAAGAATCTCTAAGTTTATTTTATAAAGTACAAAAATCGAAAATGTAGTATATATCATGGCGATCTGCAACAACCTTTTCAAAATGATGAATAAATAATTTGACTTTACGTTAGCATTATGTCAGTAAGATGTTGAAAATAGACATATATACAATTACAGTCAAATATCAAATCATGATAGATAATGGTCTGTTATTGCTAATATTGAGATAATACAGTAGACAAGACGTAGGAATGCTCTGCAGTGTGGCGAGGCTAAGAAACCTCAATAACTACATATAAATGCCATAAAAAATAAAGTCAGATGTATGAAATAACATCTCTTAATACATTTATGAGATTCTGATTAGAAATTCATGAAATTTGATGATATATGTTTGAGAAAAATCTCAGAAAAGTCATGAGGAATTTTCGTGAGGTCTGCTTACACAGGAACTGTCTACAGCGAAGGTATTGTTTTGGAGAGCAGTCTGTGCTCATCTCGCCATAATAACAGCATTTCATACAGCGCTGGCGACTAGTACGGGCAACTTCTGTCTTGAATATCGTCCCGGGCCGTTGCTCCCTCCATTGCTCGAGCGATATTCATGAAGGCCAAATTTCCTTTTGAGTTGGAGGTTCGTGAATAAACGCACGAGTTCTTTCGACAACGACTAAAGAGAACTTTCTTTTATATGTCGACACAGATCAGTGACAGATCAGTGTTTCTCAACCTATTTTGTACCTTTTACCTTCGATTATTGGAAAAAGACAAAATGACATCAGTTCTCAACAAAGTTCATGGATCTATTACCAGCAACCAATAGTAAAAGCAGGAGAAGACTTCGCCCACTGGAGGATATCTCCATTCTCAAGATTTCTCAATACAGTAGATATCTCCGTATACAGAATATCTCCAACTATAGAATATCTCCGTCTAGAGAATGTCTTTGCGAAGAAAATATCGCAAACTGCAGGATATCTCCGACAAGAAGACATCTCCGTCTAAAGGATATCTCCGCCTTGAAGATATCATCGCCAAGAGGATATCTAAGTCAATAAGATATCTCAATTTGCAGGATATCTTCGTCTAGGGGATATCTCCAACAGGAAGATATCTCTGTCCAGGGGACATCTCGGCCTAGACAACAGTTCCATCTCGAGGACATCTTCGTATAGAGGTCATCTGCAGGATATCTGCGACAAGAGGATATCTTCAACAAGACGTCTCCGACAAGATGTCTCCGTCTTATAGATATCTACGACTGGAGGACATGTCAATCTGTAAGATATCTCCGTCTAGAGAATATCTCCGGGTAGAGAGGCTATCTCCATCTGCAGGATATCTTCGTCAAGAAGATATCTTCATCTGCAAGACATTTCCATGGTGATCATTCATCTGCTTCACTCAAACGTCCCGCAGTTGAGGACTGTTGACTGCGCAGAAACATCAAATTTCTCTTCCTCGGCAATTTACCTGATTGTGAAGCTTCCGTCATGCCTCTAATCGCTTATTAACTGATTCCTCTTCGCTTCTTGATCCTTTCAAGCAATATTCGCCACTCTCCCTTGAAACTCATTGTTTATCACAGGTCAAGGTCAACCTCTTCCTGCCCGCTCCATTAAGGAATCTTTGCTACTTCTCTTAGTGCTGACGTCATTCTAAGAGTCGTTTCTCTCCCGAGGCGTTTAATTCCCATAAAAGCAGTTTAGATACTGTGACAGATATCCGCTCCGCAATGATCCGTAGAGAGAGGGCGAATGGGAGACATCTCTCTCTGTTGCCGAATGAAATAAGAAGATAGCTTCCTGAATTTTCCATTATCTGTTAGTTTTGAAGTTGCTCTAGAATTGTGATCCGGATATGCTGGAACATGGATTAGCGCAAATGAAAGCGGTGAAAGCAACCGTCTACCCACCTCCATCTACAGTCTGAGAAGAACCTACATGTGTTGTTGGCGCCGACTTTACTTCTTCCTTGAGGCAAGGAGGAATAGACTGTAAAGCTGATTAATGCAGTTTGTTTCTGTTAGATAAGATGAGAGAATTATCAAAGAGCAATTTACTCTCTTAGCTCGAATTATCGATGAAGAAATATCTATGTCAAATTGATCGTTCTCAATCTATGTCATGTCAACAGGCATTCTAAATGATATCTATGTCAATTCTTCTTTAATGAATCTAGATAACCCTAGTTATCGGCGCTTCGCTTGATATACATGTATAACGCATAGTTTAGTGCAGATATGTGGTCTTCCAATGATCTCAGTGTATTATGTGAAAAAATATCACACGGAGTTTTTCATGAATTCTTAGATGACTAACGGGGTCTTGCAGATGTGATGAATAGGTTAGGTATTATATACAACAGCTCTTGAAGCTGGGACATTCCCATAACGACGTCTACATGTTTCATAATTTTAATAAACTTATAGTTAATAAGACTTAAGGTTTGTCCTTAAGAGGACAGGTGGTGCGTTCCCACCGGCAGACATTAAACGTTCAAGGCGCGTCAAACTTTTGACTATCCTAGGACTACATTTTAGAGCCAAACTTGACGAGATCGGTGTGGAGGACCTTCCCACTAGTCCATTTTTCACTCAGCGCTTCTAAAGCGGGGCTGGACCTTACCCCTAATGGTCCTCTGACTTGTGATCCTCGACAAATGCATGAATGCATGAAGGTCTTTAAGCACAAAGACTTGACGGATCTGATTGCGTGCCGGGCGGACCTACCCGGGGGTCCATAACATAGCGCTATACGGGCTGGACTTCACCCTTAAGTGTACGAGATCGTACAAGGCCGCTTAACAAGTGATCTCCTTGGTCAAAGTTTCAGGCTCGATTGATTAGGAACTTATATATAAATAGACACTTAGTAATCACCATGTCAACCCCATGGAGACCAGTAACCGACACAGTCCATTCATCACACTAGGGTAGTTAGCGATAAAAAAAAACGTTAAAACAAATAAAACAATAGCCAGTCGTCAGCAGGTACCCGCCTGGTTGCGTTTCGGCCCCTCTACCTGAACGCTCAAGCCCAGGCGGGCGGGGCCCCGCATAAACTTATATGCGGCTGGCATTCTAAAATCAATACAGTAATGATATGTGTAGTAATAAGTAATACTGATAGTAATAGTAAAAAACAAAAACAAAACAACCGCAAAAGACGGATACATCCAAAACAAACTAAAATATATGTGTGAAATACTGAAATGGTATAACCAATAAAAAAAATGTTAAGAAAACAGTGTTAATTATATTGTTTAAAATGCGCACTGCGATGTCAGCTGCCTGGCTGAGAAATCCTGCCTTGTGATTCCTTCAATGCTTGGAATTTCAACGTTCACAAGCATCGAAAAAATGAACAAGCGAGTTAACTTTACTAATGCCGAGAAAGAATTGTTTTCTTCAATTATTCAAAATCACACTGTGATTGAAGATAAATGGAAAACACCGCACACTGGAGACAGAAAGAGGGATGCATGGAGAAGGATCACACAATGCTTCACTGCGGATGAGAATGTTCAACTGCGTGATGAGTCTCAGCTCAAGGTAAGCGATTGCTTTACTAATCATATCAGCATGACTTGATCAAAAGTGATCTATTGGTACTTCCATTCTTTCCCCAAATTTGTTAAGAATCATAATATTGTGTCAAAATATAGTCATAGCTTATTTGGTTTCGTATAGACTTTGTCTGTGGTAGAGTGATGCAAGTGATTCACAAAGTCAAGTTGCCCCTTGGCATGAAAGATTGGTGACTTAAGAGCTAGGCCTACTGGACTCTAACTGACTCTAGAAAAAAATTTAGAAAGTGAAAGAATAGAGGCACCGACCTAATGCTCCTAACTTAGAGATTGGACAATGTAGGTCATCTTTTCTCCTTTCATGCTGTTCAACGCAACCTGCAAACTTTTCAGAACTTATGGAAAACTCTGAAGGCATCAACCTAGAAAGACATGGCTCGCGAACGACAGGAGCGATTCAGAACGGGAGGAGGAGCTCCCAATCTTCCACCTCCAAGCCATGTATCAGAGAACGTGCGGTCTCTTCTTGGATCTCAAAATTCGATTACAGAAGTGGAAGACAACGACCACTTGACATCAGGTCAGTGTTGTCAGGCTGAGTGAGTCAGCTTGTGTTAATTTTTAACTTAGCAGAGTTTACCGAGTAGGCCCTCTGAGCTCTATATTTCGTGGTCGAAAACTCTGTTATGCATCTGAGTTGAACACTGTTTATAAAACTCGGCACAGCTGCGTTTTACTGGAACCGAGTCTCGTAGATATCCAAATCAGTTCTTGCCGGTTTGTCCTGGGATTCCGGCCGGATTTACGATCAGCAGCACCAAAACAGCAATTTTCGAAAATTTTTAAGAAACTGCAAGAAGCAGTTTTGATTGAGTCTGGTCAAAATATTTTACTAATTTTAACCAAGGTTTCAGTAAATGCTCGGTAAACCGAGTTTACACTGAGGCTTGCACTAACCGAGTTTATTTCTGACAAACTCTGATTACTGAGTTTAACTGAGCTTCTTAAAGCAATGTGGCAAATTTCGATGATAATTATTTTGCATTTGCCAAAATAGTGGCTTTGCATTATCATATATGTGTGTGCTTTTCTTTCAGAGGAAGAGGATGATAACTTTATGACTGTCAGGGAGAAGAGGAAGAAGAATGTTCCTGACTACGCAAAAGAATTTCACGAATTGAAAGTCAAGTACTTGTTAGAAGAACATGAAATGAAAATGAAGATTTTGTCCAAAGAATATGAAATGAAGGAGCTAGAGTTGAAGTTGAAAGTTCAGGAGAGTGAAGCAAGTATCTGTGCACTCAATTGCCTCAAGGAAAAATATGTGAACTACGATTGCGACGTGGATCGCTCTTGAGATCATTCCATGTAAAATTGTGAATAAAATTTTGTACGACATGGAAGCATGCTGCTTTGAAAGTCCTTTACTTTGCCTTGTTTAGATCAAATGAAATTCAGTGACAGATAATGCTGGTTATGGGACTGGCTTCACTTCAAAAATTATAAATGATGAAGCGACTGTCTGCAACGCGTTTGTTATTCATGCATGCATGATTCTTAAAACAAGTAAGCAGTAAATATACAATGCATGGGCCTACAAGGTAGCATAGTATAATGCACATGTAAAATACACAGTGAATTTCCAGAAGTAAGCATCGATTAAATTTTAACAAATATGACAACAGTTACCGTACAATAAACTAATGGGAGAACAATGTTTGGATGACTTGCTGCCGACGTCGAAATGTTTGTGATGAGCCTTCATTCATGCCTAAATCAAGAATGTCACCTTCAAGGGGATCACTAAACACATCGGAAATGTCAGGATCTCTGTGTATTTTTATGAAATTATGTAGTACAGCAGTTGCCACAATTATGCGACAGCATTTCGTCGAGCGAAATCTCAACATATTTCGCAAACACTGAAATCTACTCTTCCAGATGCCAAAAAGTCGTTCGATTGTATTTCTTGTTGATATGTGCGCCTTGTTATATCGCATTTCTGCTTGTGTAGCCGGATTCAATATCGGGGTCAAAAGATTGTTTGAACAACCGTATCCATTATCCCCTAACAAGCATCCATCAGATGGTTCAGTTTCTATCATTGCATGTAATCCACGATTCATCCAAATCCTAGCATCATCAGTCGATCCCTTCCAGCGTGAAACTATGTTCGAAAACATCAAATCGGGTGTGGTGACAGCCTGCACGTTGATTGAGAAGAAACTTGCGATTTCTGTACTCCTCGTAGTCCAGTGTTGAAGGCTTGATTATTGGTACGTGAGACCTCCCACTTGGTACGTGGTACGTCACCCCTAAAACAAAGATGAAATGATGCAATGGACCTACTTAATAGCCTAATCGTTCTATGTCGTTCTGATTGTTCTAAGCCTGCGTCGTGACATGCAACGTAATTCATGTAGATGTTTTTGGGGGTCAGCATTTGTATATCACTTGACACAATCGTTCAAGCAATATTATGCAGTAGCCTAGCCTGCATCTACATGTATGTAGCCGGCAAATATGGACAGTGCTGCCGGGTGAATAATTGTTGGTACTGTTCTATATTACTTCGCAAAAACATGTACTTTTGTGTGCGTACTAAGATATTATTGCATCATATCCGAGCCAAACATGAGTCAAATATAGTAATGAACCTTCTGTAAAAGTTTGATCTTCAAATTTAATAAGATTGACAATTTATATTTCAGCATCAAGACTAATTCAATAATGGTATAGTTGTCTAAATCCCTATGCAGCAAAAACATAGCAGCATAAATAAACATATTCAGTTAAAGGGAACACTATTGACAACACGATTGAACAACATCAAATAGGCCCGCTTTCGTCTACCAAGAGATTCCTTATTGAGATGCATGTTGCTCAAAACTACAATCCGACAGCTTTTTGGTACTTTTCATAAAATTTATGTAACCAAATTAACTGAGTTTAACCAAAATTTTTGCTGAGCTTTAACAGAGTTCATGAGCTAATTACAAACTCAGCTAGCTGGGTTTTAATCGAGTGTCTTGGACAACTCAGTTGACCATAGTGGGGCTGCTAAAGTCAAGGAAGTTTAAAAGGCTAGCAAATAATCGTCCTCTGTTCGTCCACTAACCATTTAGTCACTTTGTTAGAATCTCTTTAAACATGCTTCTATGACATTTACAACATTAGTACCATTAATGAACCAGAATTTATACTTGAGTCCAAATCTCAGACCCAGACCCAAACTGGACCCATGACCCTTGGACCCAGACCCAGGCATCATCTCTGCAATGAACAGTGGTCTTGTAGGCCATTTATGATGACTTTAAAGCACCGCAAATATTGCATGAATGCTTCCTAAAAAAGTATTGATCATTCGTAATGAACAATTCAAACTCACCTGGAAAGTCGTCAATCTGGTAGAATGCTCGTTTGAAATCAATTCGCTGCTGTTGATTAGACGGAAATGATATATATCTATCTGTAAGAAGGCAGATAGGCATTGTTACAGAATGCAGTGTACGACTGACACTAGCATCAATAATGTTGAAAATATCTCCAACTGCTCGTAGAAAACTGCCATCAGCATAGAATCGCAATGCCACCAAAATTTGGAGCATCGGCGAAATTGAGATATCACCCGAATGCTGTTTTCCCAGTGATTCTGAAATTTCATTGTGCAAAGCTATCACACAATTCGAAATCACAAGTCATTCGAAATCGATCACGGAATTCGTTGTCATCATAAAACACAAGTGGATCAATGCGTCGTAGGCGTGTTCGCTGTGATCCTTGATTCTGTCCTTGAATCTGCAACGTAATCCAAATAATCCATTTTGTTCCTGCTTCCGTTTTTGGCACTACCGATGAGTGAATCCGCTGAAGTTTACCTCCTTCAACCACATCAAAGAGTCGATTGGCTTCTTATTCCTGCTATCACTCAGGAATAACTTTTCATATGGACAGAATAGGTGTTGATTATGTAGGAGATATGCAGCACCTATTATACAAGACACCAGAAAGACCTACTGTTTATGTCAAAGCTTTCGTTTAATCAATACCTGATTAATCATCACATCAGAAAGACGCTTAATCAACACCTCAGCATTTGTTTCGTCATCGAGATTTCCCTCTGACGTCACATCTCTAATTTTATGATGTTTTAACCGGAAGCTTCTTATTTAACAGATCAGAAAGAGATATTCAACAGCTTTTTCGAGCTTTTGATTGTCTCCATTTATTCATGACATCAGAAAGAGTTTATTCAGGAGCGGTTGATTATCGTGACTCATTTACTTGTTTTAGCTGATGTTTATGTTATTCAACACATCAGCAAGACCCCGTAAATATCATATATACAGAGTTTGAAGAGATGGGGTTGAACGGAAAATGTCTTTTGCCATAAGCACATGAAAGAATTGCTTCAAAATTTTGCGAAATGGTAGCTTGGATTGGAGGCTTGTTTGTTTCCTATGTATTATAGGGTCCATCGACGAATTCCATCTTAATTGAGCGCTTACTGTATCTGCCACTGCCATGATACCCTGTGCGGAATTTGCTTGGTGGTATGTTGTGCTCCATGACCTGCAACAGCAATATTTCCCGATTTCTGTCTTGTGTATTGATTAAATGGCACAGAAATCTCTTCAATCATTTAGCAATCCCGAAGGTCATATTTGATCCTTGATGCTGCTATAAGTTCACTCATTCTTCTTCAGAGAGGAAGTCATAAAATGCACAATTTTTAGTTGACAAACTTTGAATGCCATCAGAATTAGACGGACCATTGAACCATATGCATTTTATCAAGCTTGAGTCATGCTGTCTTGAAAATGATAATATGTCATGCTATATTTCAAGAATGTCGAGGTTCAAAATTTTCTTGCTTTTCATGCCCGTCATTAGGATCTGAGTAGTAAGTTAGAAAACTGCAATTTGACACCATTAATGTAGTGGTAGGCTATAAACACAATTGGTGGAAATTCACGCCGTCTTCAAGCGCTAAATGACTCGAATGGAAATGAATTGATCTGAATATTTCCATGGACTTCTGCATGGATTTCTATAGCTTTAAGAAATCTATGGCTATTGCCTGATATATTCCGTGTATTATGTACATAACAAACGGAAACCATCAGATATCACACTATATGCGTTATGATAGATATCATACGATATTTTCAAGCATTATCCTATTACAAACTCCGGCCTGCGGCCGTCGTTTGTTATGTTGATAATGCTTTCAAATATCGTTTGATATCCTATACATATGTCAGGCGCAGCGCAGATAACTAGGTTCCCTGAATGAATCATAGTTGGAATCAAGGAGATTTAGATATGTTTATTACCGCATAGCTTTCAGTGCTTCCACCGTCATTGAACGAACTGTTTATGTTATTTGAAACACGAAACACGAAGCGTTGATCGTGTAACATGGATCGACAGTGACCTCAATTACAGGTGAAGGTACAATGTAGCATTATATCATGGATTTTTAGGGCAGTAATGTCAGACATATTTCTGCCCGCAAAATCCATGATATAATACTATTGTATGTAACTCTTGAGAAGTCTATGAATATTGCAATTCTTGGTCACTGTTAGTCACAGATAATGGAGAGATGAAGAAATCTTTGATTGACTTTATTGAAGTCTTCAATAAGTGAAAGTTTGCTCTCTCAATATAACATTACCATGGATTTTTGAGGGCAACAATGTAGGAAAAAAGCGGGCAACAGTGCTATGAATACACATGTAGATATACGCTGATTGAGATTTCAAAACTGTCTTTCACATGCATGAATAGAAAAATCATCATTGCGAGATGCATTGTTGCCTTCCTTTTCCCACATAGTACCATAGCTCAATTACGCACAATAGATTTTAATTCATGAAAAGTTTGAAAGTCTATGAATGTTTGCAAATGTGAATTGATTTGAAGTTCAGATTTCTATCTAAAAATGATTTGAAATATCCATTAACCAATTCATTCAATAATGGATTCTCAAGCTGGAGTGGCGGACGACGGTTCATGGCTATCTGGTACGGTGAAAATTCTATGTGAAATTGGCGGGCATATAATGGTGCATTATATACCCTCCAATGCCGGGCAATAATGCATTTCAAACTCATTTCAATTATTTCTATGACCTCCACAGCTATCAAGAGTGAAATATAATAAGCTATGAGGTATTCTTTTTCCTGCATGATATTGAGTTCTTGCAATACACCTTTTTCATGTCTATTTCAGATATTTCTAAATCGATTTCAGATCCTTCAAATGAATTTCAGACATTTCCAGATGGATGGCAGATCTCTCCAATTGAATTTCAGATATGTTCAAAGTTGAGATTTTTGATAGATATCTGAAATTCAATCGGAGAAATCTTCATCTGGAAGTGTCTGAAATTCATTTGGAAATATCTGAAAAAGTAATGGAAAAGTGTAGTGCGATGAACTGCAATGATATCTCAATGCATCCAATACATAGATTGTCAGTGCAAGAACCACTTTTTAAATGCACAGAACTTCAATGTCATGCTGAAAATCTATTTAAAGGACAGGAATTGAATCATAGTTGCTATTACCTTGAGACTAATGCATGACCACGTCCGTGACCTTAAATTCAGACGATGATCATAATCTTTGCATAATACGTTGACATTCAAAGCAATAATGATGCATGTTAGGCATGTTATGAAATTCCCCTTTTGCATCATGCGGAAAATAATTGCTTGTGTTTCTCACAATTGATTACATGTTTCTCAACTGTGGCATGTAATCAACAAACTTCCGAAGATGCATGTCATGCAGATAAGACAGGAAACTGCTGGTCAATCTATAAATTGTAATGTTGACTGATTGATGGTGGTTGCTTGAGATCCAATGACTTTGTTAATTGAAACGTTGAACTTGAGACCACGCATCATCATGTATATTCGAGGAACTCAACACGGCAATAAAATCATAGAAGTCTGAGGTCGCAAGGCGCTAGAGGATTTCTAAGATTTTTCTATCTACCTGAGATCCTACTGAAGTCATCCAATAGCTCAAGAAGAATGGCTTTTCTTCTAAATCTCTGATCAATATAATGTAAAACATGGACTTACATAGCATGTGTAAACACAGGAAAAAATCCTAAAAGAATAAATGGTGACGCTACGCTACGCAAAGCAAGGAGGACATACAGAGACATTCTATAATCCAATCAGCTAAAAACAATAGAATAACGAGATTCACCATGATTACAATGAAGAAGGGCAAATCCATAATGTGATATTTGAGTTTTGGAGAATGTTCACTGCATTCCACGATGGGGCAATGAATCTTAGTTACAGTTAAAATGGCACATTCGATTGAATCAGCTAGGTGCATTTCAATACATTTTCGGCTGACGCATCAGTGGCCTGATTATCTTACGTAACTCTAAAACTGCCGCGTCAAGATGCTATGATGTAACACATGTTCTTTGCGCTTTCTGATGTTGACTATGGAATATGCGGAATGTACATGCAGACGTGTAGACCAGCGGCGATTATTGTCTCTCATTTCCAGGTAAACATATAAACCTATTAAACCTATCAATAGGCAAACGGCAGGTCCAGCTATTATGAAATTGTTCGCCTTTTATCCTATCGTTTTAGAATGCTTACGAGTGTATACAGCATCCTTACACTTGTACAGCACTTCCTGTCTGACCATCAAACTCATCGGTTTTGTACAGAACTTGCAATTCATCAAGAAATTTGTTTGGCAAAACATGCATCTTATCTTTATCAATAGTACAAAGCAAATTATTAGGAGATAAGACAGATGTAGCGTTCCCGTAACACTGGGTAATGTTTGAGGGGAGCCTTTACCCTGATTTCTGCCAACTCGAGATATTACTGGATGACGTTAATCAACAAACGATGTTTCCATGCCAATACATAATCACATCAAATGTGCGTTTATCTTCTTAATATTGAATCTTCTTTCACTGTGTAGATTTCGCCACTTTCCGATGTGATACTATTAAGCTTCAAATAAAGTAGTACAAATATTAATAATTATATTTTTTCCACTTATTATTGACACAAGCTGCAAAGCAAATGGCACAACTGACTTCTGCGGATGTACAATAGCTTGTCCTGTCTATGTAATCAAAGATCGGTATCTTACAATACAAGTGCAGATTTCCATGACTGCATGGATCAAAGATATTTGGTATGGATATTCAAAACATAGACATGTGTGCATGTTATGAAATCTGCAAAATTAATGTCACAAACTGCAATATCATTTGTCACTTTTACACCGTAAGTCGTCAATTTCTCGCGCTTTAGATGGTTGCCTGATAACGTTGAAGCTCTTCTTGCGATCAGTGCCAATGGAATATCACTGAGGTGAAAGAAGAGAGAGCGAAATATGAGAGAAGGTATTCAGTCACAACATCTTCATCAACGAATGCGGACCGCGAGGACTCAAGGCTGATCGCCTCAAGGAGAAGGGGCAGTGTGTGTAGTTGAAGGGACAGAGGGAAGAAATCTATAATATGTTTACCTGTTTCTCCCATCCTACTTTGGACTCCTACACTTCGTGTTTGTCGAGGGAGAATGACAAAAGAATATTTTTTGAATTTCATCAGCGAAGCAGGTGCACTTCTTTCCGAGTTCATCTTCCTCATCTATGGCAATGCTCTCCTTCACACAAAGATGGAAGTCACTCCCGAGAAACGACCCCTTTCCAAATATAACCGAAAAGGTCATGCGTAGAAAATGGTGCAAGGCGAAGACTGACGGATCCTCGCATCCAGTCGATCTTCAGTGTTCAATCTGCCGCTCGATCTGCTGGAGTGACTCTTCGCCGACATCGAATGAATACAGCAGTTTGAGGAAGTACTGTCGTCAATCACTCCTATCAAATGCCATCAGTTTCATGATTGCTCTCTTATCTACACAAAGAAATGTCTGAATAAAGCAGACTTTTTGATAAGTAAACTCAAAACTTGCAGTTCTATATTTCACAAATGTGTTGTCATATATTTTCACGCAGTTGCTCATTCTTGTCGCAATAAGTTTGGTGAAATGGAAAACTATACATTATGGAGCTTGGAATGTACAGCCCATCACTAAGCATGGAATCGGAAAGATATCTGCCTATCATGAAACTAACATAGAATATTAGCATTACATCTACAATGTTTATCCGTATAGAAATAAGTTGTGACATCTATTTTGCAGTTTGTGTCAATAGTTTATGGAAAAGGTATGCTTATAATAAGAATTAGATTTCTAAAGTTCACTTTTATGACGAATTGCTCCATCATCATAAGAATGAAACGGTAAAAGTTGGTTTAACATGATAAGTTGACAATAGACACTGTTTACTTTAATTGCCCTGAGAAATCGCCACTGGTGTAGACGGCAGTTGAAAACATTATACAAAGGTATACATAAACACCGTCTTGCTTACAAAGATGATGAAAGGATACAAGGTTTCTTTGATCATTCGAAATTCTGCAGAAAAAGACAAAAAATTACCAAAGTCACTAAGTCAACATTTTTGTAGTTGAAAAATGCCGCAAAATATAGCTGAGTTTGCTATCTATTTGACGAACAGCATTCATTTTGCTAGAGCGTGCCGAACATCAGGTTTATAAATAAATCAACGAATTAGAAGACTTGGCATTCAAAACCTCCTAACGATTGCAATACATTAATGCATTTGTTGGTAGATCATTTTATTTACCAACAAATGCATTACAATCAATTTCGGCAGAAACATGTGTCCTCTAGAAACTAAATCAAATTGATTATCGATTAGGCCTACCATCCTCACTGAAAACAATGTCCGAATCTGACATTTCTCAATCGTTATACCTTCGGAAAATGTTTTTTGGAACAATTTGAAGAAGAATTATAAGTATTGTATATTTATAAGAATTATAACCTTATAAACATCTCCCTCCTCTTTGCAATGGGGATATCGGTAGTTTGAACTTGCATTTCAACATTTGCTCTGTGTTGGTATCTGCTTCTTATTGAATATGCATTAGAAATGTCACAAGCAGAAAAGTTCTCCATTGAGTTATCAAAATACATCCGAGACGAAGTGGACTTCTGGAAGCCAAAACATAAGATATATAAATTCAAGAAAGTTAGATCAAGTTCAGTACATGTTACGAGTACTATATTAGTTTCACGGATGGATTGCAACCGATCAGCTTGATGTACAACTTTCCATTTAATTTCATAGTTTTCACTTGGTCATTGAGAGTCCATATATAGACCTATTCATACAGTATACTTCATGAAATATGCTGGTAAATGAAAATGTACTAATTTTTAGTGACTGCACCAAATCAAATAAATTACTTTTTAAAGCAAGCCTGTAGAGACATCATTTGACTCTTTTTAGTCCTAATAAGATGCAAAAACCAAAAATAGTGTCATAATATGTAGTAATTCAATAGGCCTACCATTGGAATGTAGATAGTTGGTGCTAAAAATCAAAACAATCTCGTGACGTGACACAATGTTGATTGCAGATGTAAACCAATTGAATTCTATAGCTCCTTGGTTCCTTTAATATTCGGATTCTTTCGGATTCTCTTCACAGGCGGGAGATAATTTATGTCTTTCAATCAAACTCCTTGTTGGAAATGAACTATAGGCCGATTTTAAATGCTATGGTATTCACACTTTGTTATTTCTATGATGTTACATGACTTAGATGTTTGATGTGTTTATGCTTGTAGGCGGAATGCTATGTTATCTTTTCTGCTGTCAGATGCGTGTATCACGGTCAAAGTCAAATTTTGAAATTTGTACGATTTCATGCATGCTGTAGGCCAGAGTATATGGAAATTAGTACACAACGCAATGTATTGATAATCTGGAAGTTTTTATTCGACTCACTATTTTCAATATAAATTGGTGCCGTGACCAGGATTTGGGGAAATTTGCAAACTACGAGTACCTGTAAGCAGAGACATGGACAAATTGTTTGAAATTGGGACACGATTAGGACTCGAAGGAGATAAACTACGAGTGTTCATTAGTGAACAGCAGAGCAGTGAGAGGGAAAGGCGTGTTCAGGAACGTGAAGAGCGTGAGCGAGAACGAGAGGAGCGTGAGCGGGAGCGAAATCATGAATTGGAGATGAAAAGGTTGGAACTGGAACTGGTCAGCGCAAGTGAATCAAATTCCAACAACAGTGCCTCTAATGCTTCCATGTCAAATAACAACTGCCCTAAATTGCCTACATTCATTGATTATAAGGATGATCTCGATAGCTACCTAAATCGATTTGAACGATTTGCTAAGTGCAACAATTGGGACAGATCGAAATGGTCAACGTCTTTGAGTGCGCTGCTGACTGGTAGAGCTTCGGATGTATATTCTCGCCTATCTGAGTCAGTAGCTAATAATTATGATCAATTGAAAGAAGCACTGCTCAAGCGATACGAATTGACAGAGACAGGATTCAGACGACGATTCAGGAATAGCAAGCCTGAACAAGGAGAGAGTCCCGAACAATACATCACTCGTCTTCGTAATTATCTTACTAAATGGATTGAACTCTCCATGGATTGAACTCTCCAATACTAACAAAGAATTTGAGGCTGTTTGTGATCTGTTTACACAGGAGCAATTCATCTCTTCATGTCCTGTTGATTTGGCAACATTCTTGAAGGAAAGGTCACCTGCCAATTTGGACGAAATTGCGAAGTTAGCAGAGCAGTATCTTCTTGCTCACAATCGCTGCTTGACTTCAAATGTTCATCTCGATGATAGCAAAAGAACTTTTAAGCCAAAAAATTCATTTTCGAAGGAAAGAAATTCAACAACAAGCTGCTATAGCTCCAATGATCAAAGGTACAGGGCAAGATGCATATTTTGCTCCTTTTTGCACAGACCTGATAATTGCGAAAAGGTTTGCCTGATAACGCCAAGGCAAAGACGAGAATCTGTGAAAAACTCCAATGCATGCTATTTGTGCTTGAAGCGTGGGCACATTTCCAAAGATTGCTTTGTTGGCAGCAATTGTGGCCAATGTGGCGCAAGACATCACAAACTTCTGTGTGATAGTCCTGATGAATCAAGCAATGCATTGACTGATGTGTCGTCTAGTGCAGTAACTACAGCTTCTACCTCTACGTCAAGTAGTGTGTCTCCAAACGTTTTACTGATGACTGCTTCAGTTATTGTTGAAGGAAACTCGAAACGACCTTGGCAGGCGAGAATTTTGATTGACGGTGGTAGCCAACGTTCGTATATTCGTACAAGATTGGCAAATTCTATAAAGGCAGAACAGATCGGTTCTGAAAGATTGCAAATTGAAAGCTTTGGTGAAATTTCAAGTAGCTGTAACCTTGATGTTGTTAAAGTCACCATTCGCTCCCAAGTGAATGAATATGAAAACACATTCAATCTGCTTTCAACTTCTCGATTATGTGCTCCTTTGGAGATGATTCCAAATGGTCCATGGATAAGGGAAATGGAGGACAGAGGATTTGTTCTAGCTGATTGCATCCAGAATTCGACAAATGCTGCGCAAAATTCAGTTGACATCATTCTTGGTTCGGATCAATTGTGGGAAATCATGTCTTCTAGTTCGTTTCCTACTTCGTACGGTCTTGTTGCTTGTGAAACCAAATTAGGATGGGTGCTTCAGGGTCCAATTTCAAAAAGAGAACGGATACGTACCTCAGTTGCGACTACAAAGGCCTTGTTTACTGTTGACATTTCAAAGTTCTGGGAGTTAGAAACTGTGAACATGAACCATGATGATGAAATATTTCCTTGCTTAAACGCATTCTCAAAAGACATTGAACGAGAGAAAGATGGTAGATATAAGGTGCCATTGCTATGGAAAAATACGGAGAAGATGCTTGATTCAAATTTTGACATTGCGAATCAGAGAATGAAATGTCTAAACAGAAGACTAGAGAAAAAATCCTATTTTGAGAAATGAGTATAATAAAGTTTTCAAAGAATACAAGGAATTGGATATAATCGAAAAGGTGTCTAAAGTAGAAGTCAAGAGGAACGATAATGTATTTTACCTTCCTCATCATGCTGTTATAAAAGAGAACAATGAAACCACGAAAGTGAGGCCTGTCTTTGATGGCAGTATTAAAGACAGAAACAATGTGTCGTTGAATGAGCTGCTGGATGCTGGTCCTTCACTGTTGCCACATTTAATCGAACTCTTACTCCGCTTTCGCTTCTTTGCATTGCCATTCATTGGAGATATCACAAAGGCATTTCTCCAGCTATCACTGAAAGACAGCAAACGTGATTTCCTACGATTTTTATGGGTTGAAGATGTTTATCGATTCAAGCGAGTTTGTTTTGGCATCACATGTGCCCCATTCTTACTGAATGCTACATTTCGACATCACTTGCTCAATTACAAAAACAATATTTCAGAGAAAATGTCAAGAAGCCTTTACGTCGATGATCTCATTTCTGGATCTTCATCTGTGGATGAGTGTATGTCCGAGATCACTAAAGCTTCCATTATAATGAAAGATGCTTGCATGAATCTGACAAAATGAACTACTAGCTCAAAAGAAGAGATGTTGAAAAAGGAGTCCCTAGAGTTGGTGATATTGTTTTAGTCGATCCAAAGTCAATCGGACCTAAGAACCGTTCATTTTGGCCTTTGGGACGGGTTCTTGAAATAACCAATGGAAAGGGAAACTTTCCTAGATTTGTAAAGGTGCTCTCTCAGGGAAGAATATGCAGACGAAACTCTAGCCAGCTGTATCCAATAGAATTTCAATAGCTCTTTTGTTAAGCACTGCTCAACGGGGCGGGAGTATGTTGGAAATGATCTATAAGCCGATTTTAAATGATATGGTATTCACACTTTGTTATTTCTATGATGCTACATGACTTAGATGTTTGATGTATTTATGCTTGTAGGCGGAATGCTATGTTATCTTTTCTGCTGTCAGATGCGTGTATCACGGTCAAAGTCAAATTTTGAAATTTGTACGATTTCATGCATGCTGTAGGCCAGAGTATATGGAAATTAGTACACAACGCAATGTATTGATAATCTGGAAGTTTTTATTCGACTCACTATTTTCAATACTCCTATTCATGCCATATTTTGTAGGATTTTGACTGGAAAACTCAGAAACAAAGATGGATTCACTTGTATCTTGATATCATAGTCCACAAAGTGAGATAACGGTACTTCTAAACGGGAGAAGGACTTAGCAAGCGCATCTACTTACTAGACTTCCCTTACTAGACATTTTGCTGGCTGAAGGATGATTTAAGTCTGCCTAACACGACAGCTTTTGCATAGAATGCAGTTGGCTCATTGAAAAACTTCCCCACCATTAAAGAAGGTAATCATTCTTGAAGCAAATAAGGTAAAGATATGCACCCAATTTTTTACATGATTCGGCTTCATGATGTGATGACGATTGACATTTCCTTGCTACAACTTCGAACTTTTACATCCAACTCGTGTATATCAAAGCACCTCTGATTGGATGATAACTCCGACTCTGACGTCAGATAAACACATTGTGGCGGTGACAAGGCCAGAAATCCGATGCAGTTGACATCAACACCGCAGGATCTTGAACACTTCAAGCGAAAAGAGGTTGATAGACGTATGGGGAGACATCCTGTGGCGATCATGCGTTTATAAGACGTCTGCTCGGTGTTGTTATTTGATGAAGGTCTGCAGGTTCAAGAATGACCAACAATTGGGATAACGAGAAGGAGATTAAAGAGGAATTTAGCAATGAAATCAACAACTTTTCAATCAATCAGTCTGTTGCACTTAGCCGGAGATAGGATGTGATAGACAATTTAGCTATCTCATGCAAATGATAAAAAGTACGGCATGCAGTACACATTCATTCATTGCAATGCTTTTATCATATGCTTCCAGTTAAAATGTTTTCAGTGCATTCAACGTGAGCAGAATTCAAACCTCTGAGCGCATAATGAAATTAGAACTTTTCTAACCACATCATGATTGAATGTAGCTTATTTTTTGACACTTTTGAAACAATCTGTGCAGAAAGAAGTCAAAACCTTAATGGAGACTGTTCATAAAATCCATTAAATAAATGCATGTCAGATATTATATTTTAAGGTGGAATAATTTAGTGAATTAAATTCCAATTGGATATACTGAAATTAAGTATTTAAGTAGGAATATATGCTGCCATTTTAAGTGCAACGAAATACTATAGTTAGCGTGTATCGTGTAAATTCAGAAAGAACTGATTTCAATCAATCACATTTTTTTGTCAGATTTTCACGGAAATCTATAAAATTTTGCTAGAAAGCACTATCATGAGGGCATTTAGCTGAACGGGACATTGATTTAGCTACATGATCTCTATCATACTCAATCACATTGTCACAACGGTCTGACAGATTTTCGGAATTTGGTCAGGAACTCTTCTTGAAAGATTGAAAGAAAAAATTCGATAGAATGATCAGCAAAAACATTTTCATCTGAAGACTCGATTTCCATAATTCCTTATTCGTCAGTCAAAAAGACATCTATCACATAAGTTTAAATCTGGTGAGTAGGACTAGGCCATGATGACTGCCAAATGGCATCGATACCTCGAAAGTGTAAAGAATCCATTTGTTTTCATAGATCACTTTTTCCTGGATTAACAAGTCCATGCCAACCTCCTGTTTATAGTTCAGTTTCCTGGAGTGAAAAAGGCTCTCCTTACAAGCCCGTCAATGAGTGCCACACTTCACCGGTAGACCCTGATTTCGCTCGACTAACTGTACTGCAAGTTCCTATGTAAGCACAACTATGTAAACACGAAAGTAGTAAAGAATCCTCCCAACTGCGCAAAGCGCCCCCCCTTTGGAGCGCGAGTTGGGTTGATGTGGTTCTGGGTCGACCAGCCGGGTGTGTCGTGGTCGACCGTCGTAGTTGCTCTTGGGCGGCGGTCTGTGTTTTTGGTGTGTAGGATTGGTTGTAGGGTTGTTTTGTGTTTAGATTTTTTTCCTGATGAAATTCTGCGTCGACATGTTGTGTTTCTTGGGTGTAGGTGTGGTTTAGGTGTGTTTTTCAATGTTTTTGAGTGAGAAAATGGCTGTAGCGGCTAAACGAAGCCTCGTACATAAAAATGGACGGCGGATTTGGACTTTTTGGACAATTTTGGGTCTAGGGGACTTGTTTCCGAGGTCGTAGGCCAAACAACGAAGAACTTCGACCCCCTCGGCAGCGTTTCTTCCAACTTTGGTTCTAGAGATCGTAGAAAGTCGTGCAATAGCTCGTTTGAAAGCTAAGAGTGCTACAAATTGATTGGAAAGCACAGTTTGTCCCTATCTTCCTTTGCTGAGGCTTGAAAGTGACATTGAGACTTTTAGTCATGTTGGAGAGCCGTCAGAGGTTGAATGGTCAGCTTTGGTCTCGTAGCGGCTAAACGCAAGCCTACGTACATAAAAAATGGAGGCGGATTTGGACTTTTTGGACAATTTTGGGTTGAGAGAACTTGTTTCATAGGTCGTAGGCCAAACAACGAAGAAATTCGACCCTCCCCCCCCTCGGCAGCGTTTTTCCAACTTTTGGTTCTAGAATGGTAGAGGAGTCGTGCGGAAAGCTCGTGTGAAAGCTAAGAGTGTACAAATTGACTGGAAGCACAGTTTGGCCCTATCTTCCCTTTGCTGAGGCTTGGGAATGTGACACTTGAGACTTTTAGATTGTTAGAGAGCCGTTAGAGGGTTTTGAGTGAGAAAGTGGCTGTAGGGAATAAACGAAAGCTCGTACGTGAAACTGGACGGCGGTTTGGACTTTGTGGACAATTTTGGGTTAGAGAGAGTTGTTTCCAGGTCAGTGGGCTAAAAACGGAAGAACTTCGACCCCCTCGGCTGCGTTTCTTCAACTTTGGTTCTAGAGATCGTAGAATAAAGTACTAGTGATGCGGATGAGAAGTAGAGTGCGGAAGGCTGAAGGATATAATGTGACGAGAGAGTGTTGGAAAGTTGAGGGAAGAAGGAGAATGAATGTGGATGGTGGAAAGGATTGAGTGATGAAGAATGCAAGTTGGTGGAGTATCTTCAGGCGATTTGTTTGAGGAAGGATGATGAGATAGATTCGGATGCGAAGCGTGTATTTTTGGTGCAAGGACGACAGAGGATTTGAAGGGTGCGAACAAGAGGTTGGTGGCTGAAGTAGACGATTGCATGAGCGTGAGAAGTGTAGAAAAAAAGAAGAGTGTATGTAGTCCATCTTCCTCTCTTAGAAAATAATGTGTGCGACGCCACCATCAAAGCGACCCAATCAGACGCAGAAATGCTACGAAGTGCGACGGAGTCCGATGTTCATTTGAACATGGACATCACCGGCGAGCTTGAGATTCGTCGTCCCGGAAAAAGTCGGAAGAAAAGTGCCAACTAAGTTACTTCAACATGTATCATTTCTTACGCATTAATCTTCTATTTCTTTTCCTTTCAGAGTTTTTACATCATCCGTAGGTTCGTTTTGTTCCCGGGGGAACGCCCAAAACGGCTCTTTTAAGGCACACGGAAAGCCAAAAGTGATGAGTACCCTCTCGTGGTTTTGCTTCTGGACAGACTTCGGTCTGAGCAATCTATCACATAATTAGAAGAGCTGAGTCATGTCTTTGTATCAGAGGGGTATATAAACCATTGCCTCTCTTTCATTTTCATTCTATACTCCCTCATGAAAACACTAAGACGACAGCAAGCTCTCCTGACAAGCCTCGCATTCGACCGAGAAATTTATTTATTGAGTTTCTACGATGGAAGGAGCGAGAGGAGTCTATAACAATCTTGTCGAATTGGCTCATCAACAACTGCCGATGATGCCAATTCAAACAGAGTGGGGTATATACCGCACTCTAACAGGTCGTTATAGTAGAGGAGGTCTAGGCGTGATATAGAGAGATACAAGTCTTTCTCAGCGGAATCGGGCAAACCTAAGTATATTTACTCCGAGTACGAACCACAGTCTTCTAAATGACCACAAGACCACCTTGGGGCCAATATGATTATACTTCCACGTAGTTTGCCTGGACAGACTTCGGTCCGACTGAATATATCATACAAATGAAAATAAAATCACAAAGTTGTATCTGTATCAGTCTACTTAAAGGTTGCAATGTTAAAGGAGGATTTCGTATATTTTCCTGTTGGTGGGGATATCTTTTGAGAAAGCGGTGGATAATCGTTATTGACAGTGTGCAGAGAGAGTGTCATATTTTAGTCTGAAACCTCTGGAGGCAATATGTTGGGCATTGACACAGTTCTCAACGTATATTTTAACGCCGATCGGTTTGAGTCTTGCTATTGACACAAGTTACTTTATAATTCTCCATTTGACCAAAGTTTTTGTGAGAGATGAGCTATGAGTTCTTTTAAGAACTGCTCTTTCATTGAGGCTTAAATGATGAAGGGATGAAATGGGAGGTCCCCTCTTTACGCCACACGTATACAAATCACTTTTATCTTCTTCTAATGGTGCGATCTCTTTTGATAGAAAGAAGTAGACCGATAATATGTGTTTACTAACCATACTCTAAAATCCTACAGTCATTTCCATTTCTAAGATAAAATACATTGGGGGGGGAAAAACAAAAGACATTTAGTATGTTACGTTTATTTTACAATTGAAGCGCATTATACTTTATAGCGAGGAAAAGTCAAGTGGAAGAACCTTTAAGTCATTGTAGACTTAGTAGCACCTTGGTCGTTTTGGGGGCATCGGGCGCTCTTCTCAGGCGCGTTATTTTTGGGTTGTAAAAATTCACAATTACTCCACACAACTTTAGCCCACAATCTTACCTTTATTCACAGTCTTTTCTGATCGCAGTACAGTTAAACGACATTCCCAGTCGTGCGACTCCTAATGCTGTCCTTAGATATGAAATTCTCCTTATATTTGGTGATCAAGATCAGCCTCTCACCGTACTACACAGGCGGGCAGAGCCCGTACAGACGCCTTCACATCCTCCAACTACAATGAGATAGATGAAAATGAGAAAGTGCTTCCAATTTTCTGACTATTTTAATTGTTTTTACAACAAGTGAATACCTGAACAACCAATCAGAATGATTCTAATTTAGATGAGGACTACATTAAGGTAACGATTGTAGCACTGAAATTCACATTATACGAACTAGCACGCCAAAGATGAAAAACTCAGAAACACCATGTTAATTTTGTTGATCGTCAATGAGTGATTGTTTGAAGACAAGTGATGATCAGGAAGGAGACTATGCGGAGAAAAAGGTAAGACTGTAAGAATTGTTGGAATAGATGACGAGTCGGACACCGAAATAACAGTGCGCGTGAGGAAGATGCTCCAGATACCCCTAAACGTCCAAGGTGCTTACAAAAGTCTACATGACTTAATAGGTTCCTTCCACTTGACTTTTCCTGGTCGCTATAAAGCACATTGTGCTTTAATTGCAAAAAAAAATCTAAAGAACTACATGTCGCTGGTTTGTTTTTGATATTCAATCCCTTTATTCATTTATCCTCAGTGATAGAGGTAGTACTTATGAAAAAAGGATTGATCTATCATCAAACAATGGAGTGTAATGGATTTATACTGAGCTGTCAAAATGATCAGATTTTCACTATGATGTTAATGATTATGTATGCTACATTACCCAGAAATAAGTGGAAAACAGACAGATTGAAGGCAAATAAAACATTTACTAAGAAATTTACAAATAATTCAAAAGTTCCTCGGAAGTCACATTGGTCCCATAAATTCTCCACAACCATTGCAGTTGCACCTTCAAACTGCCTCAATCGTTCCTCTGCCGCGGGACAACACACCATAGATTGTAATTCCATTCCACTTCATTCTGCGGTTGGGGATAATGGGTCTGTACCATCTCCAGTTATATCATGGAGAAAGGGTTAATGTCGCAGTTTTCGGTTTTTATACATCAGTCCTGATTGTTAAAAGCAGGTTTTTCATCCGCATCATAAATCATTTTTATCCTCTTCTTGCGTCATGTTAGATCTGGTAATTCCAACGTTTAGAACATCATAACAGCCTTCTCTGCTTCTCCACCGTTGCCTTTTTCGGAGCGGAGAGGAGGCAAGTTGGCATGTTGTTGCGCATGGTGATTATAGCATGAGAGTTGAGGTTGAATCCTTATGACTTTTGAATATAGATTTTCTTAGTCTTAAGTAAAGGAAAGCAACAATCAAACTGAGTAGCATGAAAGTGAGTATGGAGAAAGTTATAAAAGGAGAAGGAAAGATAGATAGAGATTTCAATCAGATATTAATATATAAACACTAGTGAGCTTTTTATCACTCAAATTAATCCAAGTTGTGAGCCATCCAATTTAGGTTTGAGTCAATATACATTCGACTATAAAGTACAGATTTTGACTCTTAATTTGTTTGAAATGGTTATTTAAGTTAAGGATTTATACTCTTCTCCATTAACTGTTGGTTAATAGTCTTTTTGAATGCGGATCGATATATCAAAGCGCTTTCTCGAGGGAGTTTACAATGTTGAGTGAAGTAGGTTGTGAAAAAATAACTATGCTAATAGAGATGCAGGGACGATTTCTCTCAGCTTATGACAGTTCACATCAAGTGCCGCGCAGTCAGGGAGATCCAAAACATGTGTTGATTTGTTGGGTATGTCTTTACGAGGGAAAAGAGCAGAAATTCTCAGAAATCAGACCGTCGGTTGTAAAACTCATCCTATGATGTGAGGATGAATTAATTCAACAATATCTCCTGTATTGTTGACTTATTTTTCAATCTTTTGAAAGGGTTTTGAATTATTTCACTAGATTACAAAACACAAATGATAGTTTATCGCAAAAGATTCTATTCGGCTAATGAAGAATCGCTAAATTGTAGCGAGAAATTACCATATGGATTCGAATAACTAGTGCTTTTGATCTCCGGAGGCGGTTCCATCAAAATTAAAATTGATGGATGCGCTTTTATCAATTTCGAGCCAGATTAGAATAAAAGCGCTCTTCAATTCTTTAAATTAAAATTTGTTAGTTGATTTCATATGGTTGAAAATGTAAGGGGTTGGTGTTTTTCATACCTCCTCTAAGTAAGAGGTTAGGTGCGTTAAGAAGCTTGGTTAAATTTTCACATCCAAGGGCTAAAATTAAATATTGATAAATTTAGCAAGCGCGATAGTGGTCTAATTTTTGATGGCATAGAATCTGCCAAGTTTAAAATTACTCCGTTAGAAAATTACCGTCGTCGAGGCTCCTTCAATCTTCCATAAACGTTAAGAGCTAAGAATGCAGTCATTTCTGTTGATATTGAATCACAGTGTTTTAAGTATGCGGTATTGTCTATTCTCCACTATCCTGATGTACAGAA